>JAWWEU010000158.1:2652560-2670310 GCA_035583155.1 Acropternis orthonyx | reverse complement strand
TCAGATGAAATTCCAAGCAGCTCAATCAAATAACAGGGATATACATTCATAATTCACAAAAAAAGAAAATACGCTATGAAACATTAGCGTTGTTACTAAAGCACATTGATTTTTCTGTGTTTAGCTCTTATACACTGCTAGAACTGCCAATTTGAACTTCAGTATACATTTTAAAATGTATTATTAAATATATGTCAAATATGATGCTTAAAACAATATTTAGGTACACCAATAAAATTCTCCCTTCACCTGAAGACTCACTGTCCTATTTTCACATGAACTGGTTAAATGTTCAGAATTTCTCCTGAAATGGGTTCAACTTTTCTGTATCAGCCTTTTCCCTCTTTGGGCAGGTTGTAGCAGTTTGGACATCTCTGCAGAACTGGCACATGAAAAGGAGTTTTGGTTGCATTTCACAAACACCTTTATGTGTTTCCCATTGCTCTGACCTTTCAATAGCAGGGGCTCAATGGAAAGCACTGGAGAGATGCAGAGCTGTGAGTAACTGAGATTATGTCAGTTCTGACCCTCCCTTATCCTGATCGAGGACCTTGGCCAAGAGACTGCAGATGTGCAGTCAGCACATGAGCTCAAACATCTTTCTTTAAACCTGGGCTGCAAAACGAGCGTGAAGAGATCATGCCCTGTCTTCTGCTGACATGGAGACAGGGTATCATCAGGATCAAAGGCAGACCCTGATGCAGATGTAACACAGCCTAACCTACTGCTACATTTAAAGTAAATGTTAACTTTCCCCCAGCACTGTCTTAGTTTGCACATATAAGTACCAGCATTAGCAGCACGCTCCAACTCCATCAGTTGTGTTGTTTGCTTCAGTCTAGAACTGGTATGATTTCTGCTGTTGGCTTTGAGGCATGTTTACTGTTTGGCCCGTATGCATAGTCCAGTCCTGAAAAGCTGTATTTTAAAGAATAAATGCAGTTTCTTCAAAAGCCAACAAGATACTAAGCATAGCATAGCCTTCCTCTTATATTTTCCTTAATACTTACGACATTCTGATAAAAGCTAACAGCTGTTAACTTCCTGCTACAAACTCAGGTTTTCTAATACCACTGGCTACCACCTGCATGACAAACTCCCTCTGATTATAAAATTCATCAACTTGAATCTAAATTACTTAACAATTGTGTTCTTTTTTTTTTTTCCTCTATAGCTATTTAAGCAGTATTCTCATGATATGGACAGTTACCAGTAGGATGTTGCGTAGCAGAGTATCCAGGAAGCTGATGGGAAGCTGTGTATGTCTGTCTGTGAAGGTCTGTTTCTGAATGTGATGAATGTCCTCCTCCATAGCTTAAGCTAAGAAACAAATTAAACATTATTAGCAAAAATATACAGCTATAGAAAAAAAGAACAATTATGAAATTACAATCACAAGCCAAAAAGTTGCAGAAATAAAGAACACAAGCGTGAGATAAGACATAGATCAGATGTAGCTGTGCTATGATATCACTAAAAATGTTAAGCAGATAAAAAAAGTATTGTGAAATTTAACAAGCCAAAGTGGGGGGCGGAGAGAAAATAAACCCAAAAACCTTACAAAAATCAAAGCTGATCATGGAAAAGTTTATAAATGACTTAGGTCAGAAAGACAGAGGTCCTCCCAGTTCAACTGTAAGAAACACTGGATAGACCCTTTTTGTAATGATTTACTGACTTAAAGTCTGCAAAGCAGATGACTATGAATACAAGGCCACTTTAATATTTCCATTTCTAATTCCAAAAAAACTCACAGGACCTAATTTAATTCAAAGACTGGAATGACTAGGAAGCTGCTTTTTTAAAAAGATTTTGGCACTTTTGTGACAATTTAACAAAATTGACAGTGAAAGCACTACAAAGTGACAGATCCATCTTCAGACCTCCTTGCACTAAATGTAAGTTAATGATTCACAGCTTTTATTTAACATTTTGTAATGAGTCACCTAAATTAACATGATGTTTCACTCAGGCTTAATGGAAGCAAACTGAAAATACAGTGTCAGGGTCCATGCAAAAGCAAAAATGCAGAAAATAAATAAAGGCAATCTAAACACCAAGCAACATTAGGAATTTGCCAGAAGTCCTAATAATTTCCAATTTAAAAAGCAGAAAAGAGAGGGGGAAGCAAACCAAAATCCGAAAGCTTTCAAGCTTCCACAGACTCAGCTCTGTCTAGCACCTGTCAAATGGAAAAAAATAAAGGCCAGCAGGACTAAGTCACCATTTATCTTCTTCTCTTCTTGCCTGTTGGACGTTAAGTTTATAGGTAGCTGCTACTTACTCCAGGGCACACATGAGACTGCTTTAACTTCAAAATTCAATTGTAAACAAATGCCAAAGTAACCCAAACGACGAAACCCACAGCCTTCCCTGCTGCTTGCTGTGAGGGAGATTTCCCTTATCCTCTTTCATCCCTTGGGATGAGGGGGCAGTCACTCTGCATAAGGGAAAAATTGAAGAGTTGATGCCAGGAATCATGACATCATGGGAAACTTCTAGAAAACACCAAATAATACAAAAATTGGCAACACTACTGGACTTGCTTCATTTTCATTAAGATGACAAGAGGAGGCTTATGAGCCTCTAAGAGCACTGTGACCTCCACACATTCTGAACCAGTAAGAGCTTGTCTGAGCAGGACTTCCCTGCCCGAGATGCACAATCAGGGGGATGCATTTGCCACTTCAGCAATGCTCTACAGTCAGCATGCCAGGCTAAAGCACAAGCCTAAAGAATGAACCAAAATCCTTTGAAAAAACAAAGAACCTCAGCCACTGCTTTTCTCAGTTGCACTCATTGTCTAGCACTTTAACACCTTTCACAGCAATAATTGCAATTTAGAGAATTGCCAAACCTAAATTCAGAGTCAGCACATCCATGTGCTTATGCTGTAGAGGACGGATCTTTGTGCAGTTCAACACTGTGCATCAGCAACTGATTCCTATTATATGCTGACTGAAATCTAACAGTTTGCATCATTACTATGGACAATTGGCAGGCACCATGACATGACACTGTAGGTTATTTTTTTATGTACAGCACAAAAAAAAATTTAATTATTTCCAGATAAGAAAAATTCAGTGGTGTTCTGCACATAAAACATTATATATGCAATAAAGCTAATTTAAATGCAAGTATTTTCACAAGAAAAAAAATTAAAATTAAGGTGGTTTGGGGTTTTTGAACAAACTTGCATAGCTAGGAAAAAACCCAGAAGATTTAGAAGATATGACGTTTTCTTCAGGATTTTTTAATAAATAAAAATGCACTACATGAGAAGTTTCTAAACTGTACCATGGCAGTGCATGTGTTGTTAGCAGGAATTATATTCACCAAAACAAATGCTGATCTTGTGAAAACTTTCCCTGTGCAACAGAAATAGGTTTTACTTAGTTTTTGTTTCAAGCTCTCTTAGAGGGTCTACTTATATATAAGTATGTGGTGCATGACTTCTCTTTCATACCTGTTTTAAAGGCAGACTCTGAAGTTCTGCTCCACCTATCACTCACATAGTAGCAGACTTTTCTTTTCCCATTCGGGTATTTTCAGGCTAAGAGGCACAACTGGGCCTGCACTTTGCAGCAAAAATCCTTCAAGATGAGGCAAGAGCCCAAAAACCAGTACAGATTATATCAAGTAATATCGCATAATTTCTCCTCTTACATTGTAACAGCAAAAGTTCACACAGAAAAAAAGGTGGATTAGCCACCTGAAAATTAGGGAAACTGAAAAATTCATTTGTTGGGGGGGGGGTGGGGGGGTGGGGTGGGTTTCTTTGGCTGTTTTGGGTTTTTTTATTGTTTTGGGAGGGTTGCGTATGTTTTGTTGTTTTGGTTTTATTTATTTGAATTTTTTAATTATTCTGGTTGTTTGGTGAAGATTGTGCTTCATTTCCGCCTCTTCGCTCCTCTACAATAAACACCCTGGTTGCAAAGGGCAGGCAGAGCACACACTAAGACTCCAAGACAGCCTAACACACACAAGCCTGTAGACCAGGCGCAGAATGCTCAGAATGATAAAAGTAACTTGTAAAACAAACTTGGGCAAAGACTTTGTAACAAGAAGGACTCAGGAATTAACACTGGGATACAAAATAACCTCTACACTTAGGCGCCCAGAAACGTTAATTACTAGAGCCTCAAAATTCTAGTTCTGATGAGCATCCTAAGAACACTCGAAGAGTATGATGGCTTTTTTTTTAATACAAACTCCATAGTTAATGCAACCGCAACCTCAAAAATGAATCTGTCTTTCAATAAAAACTTTGTATTTATGTGAACAATTACTTGTTTACTGTATAATTACTGGTTGCTGGAATGTAGATTCTTATCTCAAAAAGCCTTGCATATATGACTTTAGTTTACATAAGCTTATCCTAAACAAGCACAGTAATCTGAAAGATTATTGCCTTAGGGTTTCTTTTTATAAAATTTAGCTTTTAAACAGATGAACTCATACACCATGTAATTTGCATATCAAAAATACATTCAGCATGGCAAATAACCTTATGGTTATTGAGCCCTTTGTACTCGTGTTTCAAAGTTTGCTAAAATTCCACAAGTCCTCACTTGTACTGAAATGTCACATTAGTTACTGAGGAGACATTCCCATTACTCGGTACTTTGTTATTTGTTATCATTATTTGCTATACAGTGTTCCAAAAACACTGGGCCCTTATCACTGATTATCACAGTGATTTCCCACTTCTGCTGGCATAGTTAACTACACAATAGAGTGATTAACGCTAGAAAATAATACTAATTTGACACACAAATTTAGAAAATAGCTTCCCTTGAAGTATTTTTCATTGAGAAGATCCATTAAATTTTAATCCAATAAAGTGTCCTTTTAGGAGACTTTAGGACACTTCAGTGATGTTTCATAAAGAATTATCATTATTTGTCATTGCTGTAATGATGCAATAAAAACAAAAAACTTAGGACAATGAAAGTGAAACAACTCAAGTATTAACCTGTTTTTTTCAGCTACATTAGTTGTGCTAGTAGAAGACTGTTACCTCTCCAGGAAATTTCTGGGGAAAAAAAAAATGTATAGTCACTGCACTTCATTGTTACTAAAATACCTCAACCTTGATTTACAGCTCCTTTTTGTTAGCCCAGATTAAGTCATCCCGGAATCCTCACTTCACATATCTGTTTGTATTGCTGTTCTCACGATAATTTATTTTCAAAGCTTTCTTCAATCTAACAGTTCCATACAAATTCAGGTCTCCATCTGCAAACAGTTACTGGGTTACATTGCACTTGCCACCCTCCTCACCTGCCAAGACAATTATCAGATTTGCACTTTACCCAAGTGATGGATTCATTTCTCAGCTTCAAACTTAGATGGAAGTATTATTTTTACATGGAAACAAAATTTAGCTGCAATAAACACTGGACATACAAGTAAGTATTTTGTTTATTTTACTTTCTTCAAATAACCTTGCTCTCCTAGGCATCCATACAGAATGAAACACAGGAACAAAACCACTTGAAAACAAGTATTTTAGTTCACTTAATACTTGATACAAGAAGTATCATTACATAGAAATGGGGTATTTTCATCTTTCTTTTATTTTCTGGATAATTCTTCATTACAGCTTAGCAGTTTTTAAGGGTTTTGATTGATTGTTAATTTACTCTTGTGGGTTTGGGGTTTTTCTTTTTTGTTGTTGTTTTGGTTTGTTGGGTTTATTTTAAGTTTAAAATAACTTAAGGTTATTTTAAGTACCAGGGAAACTTAAAATGCTTACATGAAAAACAGACCAGAACTCTTAAGGAACAAAGGATACTTCTGGGTGCAATACCTTGTTCTTAGGCACTTGTAGCTTCTGCTTCTCATATAAAGGAAAATTGCAAAAGAAAACCCCACATTAAATCACAGAGAACTTTCAAAACATTCAGATGGTGCAGGCTGTGCTCAAAGTGAAACTGGACACCTTCAAGGCAAGCAGTTGCACAGGAAACTCCCTGACTCCAGGAGATCCGAAAGGTGCTCCCGCCACCTGAGAGGGGAACTCGGTGCCCCAACGCTGGGCTCAGGCACAGGCTGACAAGTCTGAGACCAAACAGCTAAGCCCATCAAAACAAAAGGCAACGACCCAGCATGCATACAAGTCATCAGATTTGAGGTAGACCAGGCAATTTGATCTCATTTTTTGGCTGCCTGTTCTGCTCTACTGAAAACAAGAGCTCCTGTGAGAGGATGACTTGGTGTACAGCCCCCTTCTAATCAAATCACCAAACAGGAGGTTAAACAGAACAGTGGTAGCTTCATGATGGCAGGGAAGTACCTTAAAACTCACACTTTGCATTTTATCTTACTTGAGACATATATGAAATAGGGAAGTTACTTAATTTTCCCCTCTCTATCCCAAAGCTCAGATACCTGGCAAAGGAGTCTCTCTTCAACCAGCTACTTTGCTGTGCAATAGCAAGCTCCAGTCAGAAACCAAAAGCAAAGCCATAAAAATGACAAACATTCTTCTAAATATTAAAAATGTCATTCTAAATATACGATACAGAAACTGATATGCAGCTTACATTTCTTTTTACATTTGATTTTAAACATGTAAAACACACAGTTCCAGCTTGTATTCCCTGCTGGCAGGTTTGTAGTTATAATTATTTTAGTATTGGATACAACATTTACTATTTTGCTTCAATATTTGTCTTTATTAATTTGCCTTTATTCAAGCATTTTGTGGAGAAAGCATGGATACGTATTACTCAGAAACATTTTTTTAATTTAATACAGATGACATGGAGTGTAAATGGCCCTTCAGCTGCCCATTGTAACAGCAAGAGTTCACCGTTTTCTACAGTTGTACTGGAATGTAATTCAGCACCTAAGGTTCATCTGCAGCTCAGAATAAAATTAAAATTCAAAACTGAAGTTATAGGTAGATAACTCTAATCCAAAAATGGGTTTGTTCTGGTTTTTAAAAAAAGCCATGACTCTTAAGAAGCAGAAACATAAAGGACAAAGGGAGTTGCCCAAGAAGAAAGTTGCTGCTTAAGTAAGTTCAATACCATTAGTAACACCAAACCACTCCTGGCCAACACATTTCGGGAAGTTTGAAAGTAAGCCCTTAAATATACAGAAAATGTTTCAGAAAATAATTCCAAAGAAAAAGAATGGAAAACAAACTCCTCAGTCCAGAGACACATTTAATTGCGAAATATTTTTAAATGTATACACTATGTGATTTTCCACCTCTATTTCCCAGCCACAGACATACTGGCGGGGGAGGGGGAAGATACTGCAAGAACAAATTTTATTTGAAGCTTGAAAATGTTGGCAGGTTCAGGAAAAATAGGAAGCCAGCTTACTCTCTCTGCATCTAATTCCCCTGATCTTCACATTAGATTATACAAAACAAAACAAACTTTAACATTTGAAGATTCAACTTATATTTGCACAAAGAGAAAGAATATTTAACAGTCTAGAACAGTTAGTGTCCACGAGATAAAAGAAAAAATAATTTGCTACTTGAAAAATAAAGTCCACCACTGAGAAATTAGAGGAAAAGCATCTCTAAAATTAATACATCTTAAAAGATACATAGAGTGCTCTTTAAAGAACAGCATACAACTTTAGCATTTGCCTAGCCTGTTTTTCAATTATAACAAGAAATACACAGATGTCAATATTTTCAAGTATTATTAATCATCTAATAACATTATTTTTCAAGACAGGTGACTTTTGGAAAGATGGAAAATATAGAATCAGACTCCACTACTGAGGTATCTCAGAAAAACACAGAAGAGTAGCATTTTATCAACATTCTCAACTGCCTTTTGGTTGTGTCGCATTCTTCCCTTTTAATGCAATTACACACTACATATCCAGTGTAGAGCGTATCACATTGTAGCATGCCAAAGGCAATCACCCTTCACTCTTTCATTAAAGATGAAGCTATAATATTAATTTCCCACTTCAATTCAAATGCAGAGCCACCAAGAGCAGGGCTGAGACCACCATAATGCGGGCTGAAGATTGCCTGGAGGTACTTGTGAGAGGAAACACTCATTACTTCCTTGCTTTCTAGGAGTCGAGATAAGGAGCTTCTAAGAAATTGATTTTGAGGTAGAAAATTACATGCACGGAACTGCCTGAGTGAGCAAAAGTTCATGGTGTTCCTGTGATTCTTTACCTGAATACATGTCACATCTTAAGGGAATAAAGAGATTTTATGGCAAAAAAAGGTCCATCTCCCTTTTATTCCCACATTAATGTGTCTGAACTCCTAATGTTTTATCCTTTTGAAAATAAGAAGCCCAAAACTGCTTCAGGAAAGCCAAAATAGTCTTATTGGTACTTCAATAACTGTGTGCAAGTGCTGGCTTGTCTGATTAAGTAACCTGTAGAGTTCTTAATAACAAAGATAATGTAATTCTGTTTTCAAAAAATCAGTTAAATTCTGTCTTGAAACCATGTATGTGAAAACTAATATTCAGATAGAACTGAGCTATTTATAAACTTCAAGTTCAGTTACTATGGAGGGACTGGACAAACTTTTATGTTCTTATTTTTTAAGGTGTGCACTCTAAATCAGCTTTTTGATGAGGTCATCTATGGCTAAAATGCACAGTACATTTAACAAAATCATCTTTCTCTCTCTTTTTTTAACTCAGAATTGGCAAATACTGCTACCACTTCTCTTGGCTTTGACAAAAAAATCTTGGAAACCTAACCAAAGCCACTTTCTAACAGAACTTTTGCAGCTTACAAAAACTAAGTAAAATTAAACTATTATATGGCAATGCCAGTTTGGGGCTCCTGATGCACTTTTAAAGATTTCAAGTTCTGGAGAGGAGTTTTCAGTATTCCTGCTCTGAACATTGAAGCCTTTTTTCAGTGTCCTTATTAACTCAGTATTGTTATTCTCCACATCTAAACAGACACTGATGTTCACATATCCTCCCAATTTATATTATAATGCAGTGTCAGAAATAATTTTAAGACATTTGTTTGCCAAACAATGTTTTGGGGATTCTTACATTTTCCCTGACAGCTCCTATTCTATCACCCCCTGCAGAAAAACAAGTACCCATTATGGTCTGTGTAGCTTACACCACAGAAAGATCTGCAACCTTATTTTCTTGCCTTTTGAGACACTGGATTATTTTGTCACTACATTTATTTATCCTCTTCTTTTACCTTTCCTCTATGAAAAACCTTTTTCTTTACCCAGCATGGAGAGAATAGCTGTGATTTTTTTAAATTAGCAATACTTGTCTCCTAGACCTTTACTCACAATTTCAAAGCATTTTTGTAACCGACAGTAATAGAAATCTAGCACTTTTTCTCCAATATATGATGCTATTCTTCTGTCAAAAGCATACTTGGGAGATATTCAAAGCTCTTCTCAAGATCATTCCAGTACTAATGGTTGAGCACACTAGCATAATCCTCTACTACAGTTGGCTGAGATACACACAAAAAGATTTCATTACTTTTAATAACAAAATTTTATTTCAAAATATAAAAATCAGCAGAGCATTATCTCAAGATGTGGCTTAGCCACATCAGTGTCTTATTAAAAATACAATTCATTTCAGCTATTGAAATGCTTCTCAACCCTCAGCCTCCCACAGTTATTACAGCATTGCATTTTGTGGCAAGCTTGAGTCTTAACTTTAGGGTACTATAGGAATATTTGATATCCCATTTCCTAATAAGCCCCTTTATTTTCCATTTTTATGGAAAAAACAATGTTGAAGTTGAGATTTTACAACACAAAATAGGTAAGAAGTGCAAATGCATATGTGCTATATACCCAGAGAGTCATCTTTGGCAACACCTCTTTTCATTACCAAATGCCCAAGCTCTTTACAGTGACACAATCCATGAAATATCTTCTCCTTTAATCTAGGGAAACTAAGGCACAAATACAAACCCACTTAGATTTACAGCCCTCACCATCCAGTTTCAAATGCTCAGTACTTAAGTAAGAGTCAGTTTCTCAAGGCTTCATGAAATCAAATGTTCTAAGAGCTCAGACACAACCTACTGGACCCCTGTGAAGATCAGTGGCTTCATGGCCGACAGCCACAAAACTGGCACAGAATTGAGGCATCTATTCACTGCCCACATCTGAGATCACAAAACTTGCTGTCCTTGATCATCCATACAACCAAAAATCCAAGGCCATTTAATGGGCTCTAAGCCTCCCAGCACAGTGTCCTCCCCATCCCACAACACACTACAAGGACTAAGCAGCTCAAACGAGCTCATTTAGATTCAAAAAAGAAGCACCCCTATGACTAACGCCACTCCTATCCCAATTTAGGAGGTGTGCCCAGGAAAGATCCAACATATTAACAACACAAAGTTCATCATAAAATGCTGCAAAGAGTCCTTTACATTAAAGGAAACATCACAGGGTGTTATTACCTAATTTTATAAGGAAAATTAGCATAGCCCTTGAATTTAGGTCTTACACCTCTTAATCTAAAACAGGTTTAAATTTACATTCCTAACCTTGCAAAGAGGACCCAGGCTGCCAAGTGGTCACCCGTCACTATTTAGCTGAAAACACCATGTGAACACAGTTGCCTGTGAATGCTTCAACTAGAAAAAAATGCACTGTTCAAAACTGTAGAAACAGTTACAGCTTTTTTTTTTTTTTTTGAGTTGGGAAAACTTCACTATATGAAACAAATTCCTTGAATAGGCCCCAGATATTGATTTAAGATTTCCTGATGATCATGCAGATGTCTAAACAAAACCAAGTATTAATTGAGATCAAAACAGCATACACACACACAAACTAAAAAAAAACATCCTTTAATTAATGAAAAACCTGCATTCCCTTAAAAAGAATAACAGGGAGCTTTCTAGAGCGGAAAAGATGAAAATCCCATCTCTCTCCAGTGATGCTGAGTATCAGTAACCTCCAGGTCACCAGTGCCAGCAACTGAAGATAGTTAACACACTGTTGAGAGTTGGCTTATGAGGCAGTTGGCTTTCTATGATCATTCTTTGCACAGCAAATGAGCAAATGTTCACATTCAAGAAAAACTTACTAGAAATCCTGTTCTTGGCAGACTCAGTAGAGAATAATGAAATGGGAGGAACACAGGGATTGAAGGATTATTCACTGTCTAGCACTGGAATTTTTGACACGAAGACGAGAGAAATAAACAGGATGTGGTGTGAAGCACTAAGCTGCCATATTTCTG
Organism: Acropternis orthonyx; assembly: GCA_035583155.1. Taxonomy (NCBI): domain Eukaryota; kingdom Metazoa; phylum Chordata; class Aves; order Passeriformes; family Rhinocryptidae; genus Acropternis; species Acropternis orthonyx. The sequence goes on along the minus strand of JAWWEU010000158.1, from coordinate 2,659,118 downwards.
AGAGGGATTTCCTGGTCAGAAAAAAGCGCAATGTGGAACGTGCAGCACACGCTGGTACATTCAGCATCACCACAAAACACCCGCCCGACCGCACACACACACACCACACAGGCGCAGTGGCCCTGGCTCTGGCACGTTCTGGATGTCCAAAAGCTTGCAGAACAAGTTGCCAGACATCTGGGAATGCTAGATGAAGGGCTAGGTCCCTCCATCTCTTCTCACACAAGACTGCCAGGTGAAGAAAGAAGGCTATCTTCAAGGAAATCTAGATGTATGACAGCCTCAAGTATAATTCCTACAGGGTTATTAAGGAATAAATGTTCCTTTGTATCCTCCTGTGTAAACACTATTACTCTAAGATAAGGATGCCTAAGGGTGCCTTCTTCCTGCTGAGAGTAATTGGTTACACTTCTACAAGCAACACAGGTAGGCATGTAGAAGAAGATGAGAAAGAAGAAAAGCAAAATGGGCAAATAAAAGCTTGTCTAAACATATGTAGGTTCTTGTTGAGTGGTTTTGGAATAAGAAACTTCTAAGTATGCAGAGATCCAGGAATAAGAGCTCCTTGCCACTATTTATTGTAGCCCATGGTCAGAAAGGTTCTGAGGATGCAAGTGGTTCATTCATCCCCAGGTCTGTCCAGAGCAATGAAACAAAGGAAGTGATATAACAGGAGGTGAGAGAATAGCAGAAGTAAGACCAGAAACTATGAAATCTGACTAGTGAGACAAGTAAATCTAGTACTTAATAACCAAGTGTTCTGCCCTCTCTGAGGACATTTCTCTTTGCTTAAAAATTCTATGAATTATCCTTTCTCTGTCACTTGCATGATACAGCAAGAAATGCCATGCTGGAAAGGCTGAACTTTGCATGCTGCTCAAAGTTATTTTTGTCACACTTTAGGCTGCTAAGAAAGGTCTGAAGTGAAACTATTAATGTGCTGCCTCTTACCTGGCTTTTGCTTTGGTTTCTTTCTTTGTTTCATGTATGAAATAGTTGCTCACCATGCAAACTAACTTTTTGAGATGCGAATTCGTGAATGCTTTGACAAAATACAATAAACAAAAATATCCACGCAAATACACCCACTCTGTAAGAGCCCTAGTATTGTTTAGAATCAATGTAATTCAGTCATAGGTGCTTTTTTCCTGACAGGAACAAAGATTTTTCTAAAAACCACTTCCTTCCTATGACAGCATTATGCCAGAATCAACAGCATCTCCAAGTAAAAATAAAGGTGGGCAAAATACAGAAGAAACAAAGGGGTATAAGGTAAACACCTACAGTTAAAGTTAACAGGATGAAAGGCAAGATACACCTATGGGACTGACATGCTTTTTGCATAGGTGTAAGAACACAAACCCTCCTTTCTTTCAGAGCAAGTATCCAGTAACCTGTGTTGAAGTTGTTGGCCCTGTGGGAAAGGACTCACATCCAAAATACCATTCTAGGTGACCTCAAGGAAGTTCTAGCACTCTGCTAGCACTTACCAAGTGCTCCAGGTAGTAGAGTTTGGGTGAGATGTTCACTGAAGACAGTGACATGGCAAGACTGAGCCCACCTAAAACCTGCCCAGGACTGCTGCGAAGAATCTCTGTCAAGGCCACACAGCTCACTCCTTACAGCTCTGCTCCCTGCTCATCCCCTGGTGCCACCTCTGGATTCCAGTCTGACAGCACAGGTACACCAGGGCAGCTCTCCAGCTCAAGCCATTCACCATTTCAGCCAGGATAGTTTTCTCATGGATTAACAAACGAGACCAGCGCCCTGTGCACTTGCACAAACACCAGAGCCAGCACAAGGGAGGAGGAAGGGAGTCCCTTTCAGCAGCACTGAGCCTGAGCAGCCAGTTCAGCCATCTCATATAACTGCACCCTCAGACTAAGTTTCAGCTCATTCCTTCTGCACACTGTTCTGTGTCACGACTGCTCACTGCAGCAGAGTGACATACACTGCTTGAAACATTTCACGTAAAGCTGGCACTAAATCTTAGACAGGTGAGCAGGAGATAATTCCAAACAAGCCTGTCTGGCTCATTTAGAAACTTTAGCAAAGATTTGGCAAGATGACCACACATCTGCACCTGGGAAGAGCTATGGGACATACAGCAAGAAAGCATTCAGCCTCTGTTCGGTCAATCTTTGACCTTCTTACAGCTGTGCTTTCAGTGTCTGCTGAATGCAGGTTAAAACCAGAGAGAAAAGAACAAGGAAAGCTAGCAAGTCCCTGTAAGGTATCTGTGCTATACCAGACTACTGGTGTTTATTTTGCAATAAATGTTTTAGCCATAAACTATGACAGAAAACTTGGTAAGATTTGAAACTGCTCTACCTTTCTATATGTTTATTTAATCCTCCTGTGCCTTTTAATAGCAAATGTTCTAAGTATATTCCCAGATTATGAGCTTTCCTTTCAACATTTGAAATACTATGCCATAGAGAACTTTTTGTAGGATGTGTCTTTAACTACAAACATTGGTTTCACCGCTCAGAACAATTTCATTTGATGAAAGAAAATGTTCTGTTCTTTTGTAAAACATCCTGTCTGCACTTTCAGAGTTTCTATAGCTATGCAAAAAATCCATTAGAATTTAAAATTGAGCCTTGACTAAATCACAATTATCACACAGCTGTTACAATACACATTAGTTTGACAGCTATGCAAAACTGAGTTAAAAACCCATCATAACAGTTTATCACAAAAGGGTAAGTCCTCCATTTATATAACTTTGCATATGCACTATCACTGTAACTAACTCATTACCTCAGATTTGCTGTTAAAAATGTAGATCATACTAACCAAATGTCAGTACCATCTATTGCAAAGAATCATCTTGAATTAAATTATATAAACCACCGTATGTTTAGGTAGGGCAGAAATGGACATAAACTACTGCACATAAAGAAACATCAAAGACGATGGCAGTCACTGTAAAATTTACAGCATCAACAAAATAATTGTGACTGACTTAATCACATATAGCAGAAGATCTGAGTCTTAGAGTTGTGGTAAAAACTGAACAAGAACAGTGAGATTCCCTCCACTAGTAAAAATCCTTTACTGAACGAAGCCCCACGTCAAACAAACTCAACCAGAAACCTCATCCATTATCACCTGTTTCTATTTCTCTTTCCAAGCAATTACAAGTCTGCCAAACTATTACACATTCACCTGTTTTCTGAATACGTTTTTCTTCAGCAAATACTAAGTAAGCGTGACATACCTTATGTCATTCGATAGCTTTAGACTGTGCCACAAAAACACGGTTTCAGCACAGAAGTAAGGTTTTCTAACAGCTACAATAGAAGGTCAGAAGTGGCAGTGTGCCCATCAAACCATCAGAAATTCCTTGAGGATGCTGAGAGTCTGTGGAAGAGGCGTGGGGGGGAAGGGGAATGCAGAGGACAGGAGCACCCACTCAGCCCCCTGCTATGTGGCTGGGTGGCTGCACTGTCCCAGTATGCTCCTCAGCAGGATGGATCTCTACCCAGCTAACACGGCCATTAAGGTGATTTCCATCAGCTTCCATCCCCAATTCACTACCTTCTATTCCATGGGAACAGTTACGTCACAGCAGGCCTGGTAGCAATGTCCTTATAACACTTCACCACACATTTCCTTTCAGTTGATAAGAATAGTGCCATTGCACAGACAAAACAGTGCCTGCAAGAAATAAGGAGCAGGATAAAAACCAGATGGCTGAAGTGAAGCGCAGGAAGACAGGAGCAACGCTTGTAGGGAGGAGAAATCATTTTGATGAGCTGAGACTGTGAACATGGCTCTCCACACAAAGGAAATGTAGCCTGCCACAACACAGCCTGCAACAGCATAAATATGAAATGAAATTTGAATGAAATATTGTTATCTATATTACCTAAAGGCTGAATTCTTTTCAAGCAAGTACCAGATGAACATGACACACATTTTTTGATTTAACATCAGGCTAATGCAGCTTCAGCTGTTCAGATGACTACCTGTCAACCACAATCAAAAACACCATTTTGAAAAATGTGAAGTGATCTGTAACACAAGTCAAGAACATGGACAGCATATTCCCTCAGAGTACATCTATACCTTCCCAGTTTCCTTCCAGGCTGGTGCAAGCTTTGGCAGTGGTAGGAATCACTCTTACATCCCAAGACCCCAGCAATGGGCTCCATCCAAACAAAGACAAATGTTATCAGTGACAATGAAACCACAAACACCTATGCAAGCCCAGACTACTTAACACTGTGTCCAACAGGGTATATTAATTCCTATTTAAATTACATGAGCTTCAAGAACCCAGTTCAGGAGAAATTCAAGCACAAAATATGATTCATACTATTTTCCCTGTCCTTACTACAGTTAAAAAAAAATGTTTAATGTTTCAGTCCACACCTTATACATGCATCATTCATCACCATGTGGAAAATCTTGAGACTAAACTTTAAAGAACTCAAACAAGGTCTTCTTGACATTGTTTCCTGAAGCATAGCATAAATATTGTCATATCATACACAGATGTAGTAATGCTAATTTGATTGGTATAGGTAGCAGGCATTGATCCAATGAGCTTCTGCATGGAACTTGTCTTGGGACTTTTCTCCACGCCATTTCAATTACGGAATTCCCAAAATATACAATTTAAACTGCATTAATTTAGCAGCTATTAAACCGATTAAAGGTATGTTTTTAAACCAGGTTTGGGCTTTTTTAATATCAAAAAAAATCATCAAGCAGTAATTTTTCTTCAAAGATTCCTGAGAAATCCACTTTTGCTTCTGCAGTATATATTCTAAAGTGACCTGGAAAACCCAAACCTTCCTCATGGAATAGATGGCATGATCCTCAATAGATGAAGAGAAACGGTAAAAGCAACATAGAAAGGACATGTCACTCCCCTCTACAAAACACAACACAGCAACAGGACCAAAAGTAATTCAACAACTAGGAAGAAAAATTGGAAAGGATGACAGGAGACCCTACTTTACCATGTAGTCAATTCTGCAGAGAAATTGGCCAAACAGCTCTATGGGGCAAGAGTTTGGCCAAAAAACTACCTGTCTAATTCTCTGTGAAACATGGAATCTAGAGTCACACAGCCCAGGGAGGTCCTATGGTCTTCTTACTCAACACTGACTTAATTGCTTCTCAAATGCAATGTCCACAATTCAGGAAGCCTGACAATAAATTGGAGGGAATCTAAGAGAAAACTGGGAGAATAACTAAAGTAGCAAAAAAAGAAAAATCTCTAGTAACATACTTCAATACATTATATATTTTTTCTTAAGGAAAGTAAGTAAAGCAAGAAGTTAATCAAATTTCATAAGAATTCATACTCAAGAAAACATGATATAAAAAGGGATTTTCGGTGTCAACAGGCTATAAGTAAAACTCAGTGTCCCAAAACCAAAGTTAGCCTTCTTCAGATCAGAAATAAAATACAAAACAGCTACTTGTACACTTTACCAAGAACTGTGCTGAATTTTGCCTCATTGGAAATTTTCAACTGTACCTTCTGAAACGTAAACTCTAGTTTCAAACACAGATTTGAAAAAAAAGTCCTATGGCCTGCATTATGAAGAGGTCAGACTAGATCATTGCAACAGTCCTTCTGACTTGATAATCTATTAATCTTATCAGACATGCCTGACCACTTTCAGAACCAAATGCAAAGTCATCCATCTATAAGCGCATCTATTTTGACGGGATATTTTTAGCCCGAGACTCTTTTATCTTTAAACGCCGCCGAGACGGGAACTGCAGAAAAATTAAACCAGAGGCATAAAAAGGCAGGCGACAACAAAAAATCTCATCGCCCAGAAAACACTCGTTTTAAGTTGGCAGAGTTACACAATCAAAAAGCAACCCGAAGCCAGTAAGATATCCCGTATTTCCCCCGCAACTTCCCGGAACTTTGCAGAACTCTCGGTGGGACTGCATCGCTCCGGACGAGTCGGAGCCGAGCGGGGGCTCCGCACGCCGCGGGGGGAAGGGGCTGCCCGGGGGATGCTGGCGCGGCGCGGAGCCCCGGCGGGCAGCATTGTTCGGCCGGGCAGCGCCGGTGCCCGCGGCCCCGCTCCCCTCCGACACCCGTGCCTGAACTCTTGAACCCGCCGCAGCCCGACGGGAGCCTCCGGGGCGGGGGCACAGCGTGGGGGCAGCGGGGGCACACGGGGGGACAGCGCCACCGCCCCCCGCCGGGACGCGGCCTCCCCCGCCCCTCCTGGCCCGGCTCGGCCCGGCCCGGCCGCCCCCGGCCCCGCTCGCCCCCCGCCCTGCCCCGCCAGCCGGGCCCCTCGGCCAGGCCCGGCCTTCCCTCGGCGGACCCTCCTCACCTGGGCTTGAGGCTGCCGGCGCCGCGCTCGTAGGCCCAGGAGGCGGCGGGCGGCGCGGCGCCCGGGGCCAGGGGCTCGGCGAAGCCGGGGGTCGCGGGGTAGTTCCTGTCCATCATCGGGGCCGCGGCGGCTCCGCGGGGGCTCCGCGGGGGCCCTGCACGCAGGGGGCACCGAGCGGGGCGGGGGGGAGCGGCGCCTCATGCGGGGCGGGCGGCGGCGCGGCCCCTGCGCGGCGCTC
>JAWWEU010000158.1:2611193-2652552 GCA_035583155.1 Acropternis orthonyx | reverse complement strand
GGCGCTCAGCGGCGGGCGGCGGGCGGAGCCGCGGGCGGCGGGGGCGGCGGGGGCTGCGCGGCCACCGGGCCCCTGGCGGGCTGCGCGTCCCCGGAACGCTCCGCCCCCGCCGGCGCGCTGGGGCGCTCGGGCTCCGTGTCCGGGGGCAGGCAGGCCGCGGCCGAGGGGCCGCCGGGGCCGCCGCCAGCAGCGCCCGCGGGGGGGAGCGGCGGCAGCAGCAGGAGGAGGAGGAGGAGGAGGAGCTGTAGGTCTGTGAGGCGCGGGCCGAGGGCGAAGCGCGGCGGCGGGAGCGGAGCGTGGCGGGGGGCGGTAGCCGCCACCGGGGCGGGGTGGGGGGGGCTGAACGCGGGGACGGGCCGGGGGGCGGTGCCGGCGGTGGGGGAGAGGCCGGTGCCTCGGCGGAGCGGAGCGCCGGCGCTTTGTTGGAGCGGCCGGGGCGGGGCCATGCTGTTCCCGCGGAGGGGAAGCTCCGGCAGCGGCGGGCTCCGGGGCCGCCGCCACCGCTAAGATGGAGCCCGGCGGCCGCCCCATTGTGCAGCGGCTCGCAGGGCGGCCCGCTCTGCCTCTTTGCCTCACTCCCTCCCTCCCGGCCCCGGGCACCGCCACCGGGCACCGACGCCGCTCCCCATGCCCGGTGGCCACCCCGCCGCCCTCCACCTCCTCTTTTATCTGTCTCTGTGTTTAAGCTTTCCAAAAGACTCCGGCGTTCGCCCATCAGCAAGTCACTGCAGGCCTGGAGCCTGGACAGAACTGTATGATGGAATCACAGAGCGGTTTGGGTCGGAAGGAATCCTAAAGGTCATCCAGTTCCAACTCCCGTGCTATGGGCAGAGACACCTTCCACTGGACCAAGTTGCTCAGAGCCCCATCCAACCTGGCCTTGAACACTTCCAGGGATGGGGCATCCACGGCTTCTCTGGGCAACCTGTTCCAGTGCCTCACCACCCTCACAGCAAAGAATCTCTTCTTAATATCTAAACCTATTTTCAGTTTGAATCCATTCCCCCTTGTCTTATCACTGCATGCCCTTGTAAAAAGTCACTCTCCAGCTTTTTTGTACAGGCCAAAAGTCAACTACAAGAGAACAGAAGGAATATCTATTTATTCTTCCTTTATTTTTATTGAGAGCAGCCTAAGTTTAAATCGTAAAAAGTCAGAGAGGTTCTAGAGGCCTACTTTAGCGAGGACTGGCTAAAGCAGTTTATTTTTATTTAGAGCAGTCTAAGCCACTTGCTTTGCAGACAGTAAATTCCTACATCTTTTGCTGTGTGCTTGTTTAAACAAAGCTTGGGGGAAATGGGCACCAGCTGCAGAGAGCAGGGTAGGTAGGGGCAAAGGGGACTTTGGCGTCGGGCAGGGGGATGGTGGATGAGCTGTGCTGTCTTGCTTTCCCTGCAGACTGAAAGCACGCAGGCCGAGATGAGCAGGAGGAATGTGCCTCAGAGGGAAAGATGAGGAATATGGTCTGGAAAAGAGGGTGACTGCACCTGAAGGCATTGCTCAGAACAGGAAGGTGTATGCTAATGAGAAAGTAAGTCTTTTGAAGATTCAGTTTGTAGCACTCCAGGCAACACTGAACCACAGAGTGAAATGAATTCTGTAGTGAAATGTATTTAGAATCTTGGCTACAGTCAATCAGATTAGATGTTAAAAAAAAAAAAAGTTACCAAAAATGTCAACCTGGTAATGAAAAGGTGGAATGATCAGTATTAAAGTAAAAAGCAGAAAGGTAAGAGATGTCAGGAGGAAAAGCTGAGATTCTGCTTTTCTCATGCCTGGTTTCAAGAAGCAGTGAAGCAATCTACAGGAAGAAACACAGCCTTGGATGAGGAGGGAAAGGTAAGTGTGAAAGTCATCAGCACTGAGGAGCGGAGAGAAGTCACCCAGAGGCCAGAGCAGAGGGTGGAGGGAGAAGCAGCAGCCTACCAAAGCCAGAAACCAGCAGAGTGAGTTTTCCTTGTGTTTGCATAAGTTAGCACCTGTACTGCTTGCAGCTGGAGGAGTATGAGGGGGCTGGGAGGCCTTCTTTCCCTGGGAAACAGTAGGGTTACTGTTTTACATATGAACGAGGCCTGATGACAGAAAATTACTCCAGTTGTATCTAATGGTGAAGCGTTTAGGCTGCTGATACTGTTGAAAGTACCATTTCCAGCGGGGAAGGACCCGCAGTTTTTTATTTCCCTGCAGGATCTCCACTAATCTCCATTATATTATTACACTTAGAGTGCATTGTTTTCATCAAGTGGACCTGAGAGGAGGGTGATACATAGACCTAAGTGATACAAAATGCTGCAGTATTTGGTTATCTGGAGTGAGCGTGTTACCGTGGAGTTTCTTGCCCCAAATTTGGAACAATGTATTAATAAATTGTAAAACTGCTAGTGTCTTGTTTGACTCTTTTTCTCAAGTAATGGCAACATGAACTTTAAAGAGTGCCATAACATTGTGTATTTTTCTTACAGGATCTCTCTAAAGAGAAAGTGGGGGTGTGTACATGGCTGTAAAATCATATTACATCAGAAATCACAAAGAAGCAGCACCAGTCCAGCTTTACAGGCAGGGGAACATACACAATTCATTTAGATCATTAGATGAACTCATTGTCAGTATACCACAAACACGGTGTTTCTCTCAACATTGCTGGAGTAGATCTTTTTGCTGGTAATCAAATAGTGAAATTGAGTGAAACAGAAATTGACAGCTGCTGTTAAGTTTCATTTCTTTTACTCCGTTCTTTAGAGGTAGAGTAGACTGAAAACCTTAATCACTAATGTCCATAACCATCAGATAAAGTCAGTTTATCCAGTGGTTTGTTCTTCCTGTATTATGAGATAAATCTGCTTGCCCTGAGACCAACCAGTGAGACTTCCACAGTTTTCTCATTAAATGGATCCCTGCTGCTTGTTGCCCTCCTCTGTCTAGGAAATCTTCCTCGAAGTTTGTGCATTTTATCTTTTTGTAACCAAGTGATATTTTGTAACACTGTTCTCTAAGACAACTAAAGAGTCTGCTTAGAGTGCTTTTACAGTAGCCTGGTATCTTGGATACTTACAAACAGCTTTTCTGAAAGATCTGTTCAGCGATGAAAAATTCCTTTGATGGATCCTGTTAATTACATATGTTATTTTAATGTGTAGATTAAAGTGCACATATTAAAATGTGTATTTAGAAGTCATATTAGACATGTTAATAATTCTGAATATTGAAAATACTTTGATTCTTGTCTTAATAAGGAATGGTTTTGTTTCAAAGGCAGCTGTTACTGGCTGCTTAGGAACTGAGCTTTGGTGGGCTTAAATGTAGTTCATAACTGAGTGCCTAAAGCCAGTAATTATATTGTATGTGCCTCTTTCTCAAGTCAGGAATTTAATATGGTAAATATATTTTGCTGTAACACTAGCTAATACAATTTTTCACTCTATTTAAGAGTCTTAAATTGAAGCACAGTAACACAGTCTGTGCAGCATACCAGCCTGGAGCTGTTGCTCATTTCTTTCTCCAAATGAACAGTGTCCATTTGGAAAAAATAAATCCTTTATAGAGTTAAAAATGGCATATGATGGTTAGGAGACAGATTTGAGTACTTAAGGTAACACTTTAATGGGAATCATCTGCCTTAGGTCCGAGAAATGGTCTCCAGAGCTGCAGCACGTGCTGCTGCCTCCAGGTGTGGTGTGGCAGCAGGGCTGGGCTGCCTCAGCTGCTTGCTGACACACAAAGGACAAAGCCTTACTCTCCCTTTTTCCCTCCTCTTAGTGATGAGCTCTGGCCACGAGGTGAGCAATGAATTCACCCCACTGGCAAAAGCACGTTTACTGGGGTTTTTGCCAGAGGTCACCCTTCTGTAATTTTGCTGAGCTGAGTCAACTTGCCTTGGCATGAAATGAGAGCTGGCTCAGGGTGAGCAGTGGTAGTGTACAGTTGGAAGGAGATGTCAGGGAAGAGCAGGGAATTTTTACCTTTGGTGATGAGAGCTGTCTGGGCTCGTGGTATATTCAGTATAGAAATCTCTAGAGTCCGGGAGTGCTTGAGGATATACCTCTGCAGACAATGACTGGCTCCTCTGCCCCTGTGCCACTTCAGCCAGGATCAAGCCAGCTCTGTTGCAGAACTGTGTTCGCTAATACACACTGCCCCTTAGGGAAACCTTCCTATTTTTCTGTTTAAATTAATTAATGTTACACAATGCAGAATGGCAATATTGCTTTTTGAGATCTAGTTTTTTGTTTAAAGTGACCATATCCCAAATGAAATGCAGGCTCAAGCTAATGGGTAGTTGGCAGTTTTCTGTGATTTGATCATAATTAAAGCAATATATCAATCACACATCCAGGGTCAGAAAAATGCTCCAGTTCATGAATGGCATTGATTTATTTATTTCTTAATCAGCTTATTTGGTGCATAGTGTGCTATAGTTATTACTCATGTTAACTGAAAAATTTCAGCTAGTGTTTGAGTTGAGTGTGATTGAGTGTTTTGTATGTTATCATAGAATCATAGAATGGTTTGGGTTGGAAGGAACCTTAAAGATCATCCAGTGTCAATCTCACTGCCATGAGCAAGGACACCTTCCACTAGACCAGGCTGCTCAGATCCCCACCCAGCCTGGCCTTGTACAGTTCCAGGTATGGGGCATCCACAGTTTCTCTGGCAGCCTGTTCCTCAGGTGCCTCACCACCCTCACAGCAAAGAATTTCCTCCTAATATCTAATATAAACCTACTCTCAGTTTAAAGCCATTCTTCCTTGTCCTGTCAGTCCAGGCCCATATAAAAAGTCTCTCTCCATCTTTCTTGTAGGCTCCATACATGTACTGGGAGGCTGCAGTTGGGTCACCCTGAAGGTTTTTCTTGTCCAGGCAGGACAATCCCAATTCTCTCCGCCTTTCCTCACAGGAGTGGTGCTCATCTTTGGTGGCCTCCTCTGGACCTGCTCCAACAGGTCCATGTCCTTCCCGTGGTGGGGAGCCCAGGGCTGGATGCAGCACTGCAGGTGGGTCTCACCAGAGGAGAGGGGCAGAATCCCCTCCCTTGACCTGCTGCTCACCCTGCTTTGGATGCAGCCCAGGATGTGTTTGGCTATCTGGGCTGTGGGTGCACATGGCTGGGTCATGTCCAGCCTCTCACCCCCCAGCACCCCAAGTCCCTCTCCCCAGGGCTGCTCTTGGTCTGTTCATCCCCCAGCCTGTGTTGATACCAGGAATTGCCCCAACCCAGGTGCAACACCAGTGTTTGGGTCATGTTAAACCTCATGAGATTCCCGTGGGCCACTTCTTGAGCTTGTCCAGGTCTCTCTGGATGGCATCCCGTCTTTCAGGAGTGTCAGCTCTGCCACTGAAGGACAGGATGTACAGTACTGGCTAGGCAGAAGGCTACATGGTATGTTACAACTTTAATGGTACCACAGGGTTTTCCAGTGTCACTCTATCCCCATATGCCCTCTTTCATGGAGAGCATTGCTCCTGTCCTTTGCCTTTCCATAACAGACAATGCCTGGTTTTGGTCGTGTTCTGGGTCATCTTTTGTGTTTAAGTGCCAAATTTTTTTTTTTTTTTCTTGCTGTAAAAGACTTTCAGCTAAATCTGTAAACTGGGCTTTGCAGCAAAATTCTAAGTGTTGTTCAGGTCAAATTTTGATGGGCTGAAAAGAATAGTGGAAGAATAGTCAGATGCACATGCTGGCTCAGCAGCCTCAGCTGTTGTTAATGGAAGAGAGTAGTTAAAGGCAGAGCATGCAGTTAATGGTGCAAGTCTGAGATTACAGCTTTGTTGTTGAAAGTGAAGAAAAAGGATTGTGTTTCAATTCATAATAGTACTTTATTTTGGAACTATCACAGTATCATAAATAGTTTGCTAACATACACAAACATCTTAGTGGTTAGCTTTCAGTGGCTAGCCATTTGTCAACAAAAGCTCTAGAAATAAGCTTAATAAATAGCCTTGTACTGAGAGAATGAATCTTCACAATTGTTTGGAAACAGGGTTTCAAAGACTTGAGGACATTCTTTTTTGAAAACTAATGTTTTATCTTTGAAACATTCAAATAACTTGAATGAGTCTAATCGGATGAAGTTTGAAGAAGTTCAGGCCAAAGCTGAACTGGATGTGATGTATTTACAAATTCTGAAAAGTGCACAAAATGAAATGTCTGCAGTGCCTCCCTCAGCGGACTGCTGATGGATGGCAGACATCCTCTTACAGATTGTGGATGCAGCACCTTTGTGCAGGCTCTGTCTGCGCTGCCAGGCTGTGGTATCCTCCGTGAGCAGGAATGGGTAAGTACATCAGATAGGCAGTAATAACATGAGTCTTGGTTAGGCCTGTTATTAATCACTGACTGTGTTGTTTGTTGTTGTAATTGTGATTCTGACCAAAGCAGAAAATTGCAATTGCTTAACAGATTAGATTTGGCATTTAATTTGGCACTTGGCCTCCTTAAACATAAAGCTACGCATTAAGGAATGCGTAAATAGGGAAAAAAGTGCTGCCTTTCAAATATTACACTCTATCTTGGAGCCTCACAGCAAATACTATTTCTTTGCATTTCTTCATATATATTACTCCGTGCATTTATTTGATAACTTAAGTCTAGGTACAAACAAATGAAGCAAAATCTTCAGAATTCATTCTATTGAACTTAAGTTGATCTATGAAATCACGCTGCTTCTGGCATGACAAGAGGTGACTGAGCTGGCAGAAAGCTCACTGCAGCAACGAGTTGGAAGACCTTATTTCCTTTATGCTCCCCATCCTCTTACTGGTCCTGTGGTTTCACACACTGGCACTTGCATTGTCTCAGCTCACCCACTCTTGAGAAAGCTGTCTGTGTTTTTGCTGGATGGTTTGTGAAGGGATCTAGTAAGCACCAGAACTGGTATAACATGAGTGGGAGAAATGTGCAGTCATGTGTAGGAAAAATAAAACTTAAAGAAAACCTTTGCTCTTGAACAAACCCATAGTTTTAGCAGGGAGTATTTTATTTGAACTCTTACTAGATATTTTCCTTTTTATCATATCCATGCTGGATATTTCACTATAAATACTGGATGTTTATGTATTTGGTGCTTCGTAGTTGCTGATCTTTAGAGAAAGATGCTGCTTTAACTAGTGGAGCTGTCACAGGTGTTTCTTATTTCCTAAATGAAGTAGGCACTGCATCAAAAATTTAAAAAGTGTTACAAGGCCCTTCCAAAACTTTTGTTTACCTGTACCTGTTTCTACACTGAAATGTTTTTCCTGCTGCTTTGAACTCTAACTGCTCCCTTTAAAGTGTGAGCTTTTGGAGGTTCCTGGAATGTAGGCAGCAAAATACCTATATCTGATGGTCCATTTTGTTTCTGTGTTTCATTAGTCAGGGTGCTATGGACAGAGCAGGAGTGAACGAAGGAACTGTTTTCTCAAGATACTGAAGGAAAACAAAGCATCTATCCCAGCAGCTGCATTTCAATTATCAGCTCAGTTGACTGATTAAAAAGCTTCACTGGATATTCAAATATAGGAGGAAATTCTGGTATTCTGTGGGAAGTTTAAACCAGCTAGCTCAGCTTATCTTGTGTGGCTGGGAGAAAAAGCATAAATCTTACTATTATTTTCCAGAGGGCAAATCAAGAATGGCTTAATTTAAGCTAATTCACTGTGCTCCAGTATTTGCTTTGTCCAGTTTGTCCATCTATCCCTCCTGCCTCTCTGTAGAAATTCATTCTCATTACACCATGTGTACCTTCCACTTCACATCAAAATCGCCATGACCAAATAAGGAACTCCTGCTTCATGCCTTGCTTTTGCATGCCTGTTCTGTTCCCCACTGGAGTGATCCTGCTCGCTTCATGAACCATGCGAAAGTGGTCTTTTTCAGCTACTGTTGTGTTCAATCTTCTCACCAAAGGCCTCACAAAAGTCAAGGAATATGGAAGGGTATGACACCTGGTTGAGTTGGCTTCTTTGTCTTGAAGACTTCAGTGACTGCTGTTTATGGTTCAGAACCTCAGATGCTTAAAAGTGAACTAGAGCAATGGAACAGGAAGCTTCTGTCCAGAGTAGAAATTGCTGATATTAAAGAAAACAAACCATGGCCCTTTTTCTTTGCTGGTAAATGCTATATGGCATGAAGAATCATAGAATAGTAGAATGGTCTTGGTTGGAAGAGACCGTTAAAGGTCATCTAGTTCCAACCCCCTGCCATCTTCAGCTAGACCAGATTGTTCAGAGCTCCATCCAACCTGACCTTGAATGTTTCCAGGGGTGGGGCATTTACCACCTTTCTGAGTAACTTGTGCCAGTGTTTCGCCACCCTTATGGTAAAAAAATGTCTTCCTTATATCTAGTCTACATCTATCCTCTGGAATTTGTTTTAATAAATAATAAATAAATAAGCTTTAATAAATAATTTGTTTTAATAAAGAAACTGGCAGAGTTTAAAATATTGCTGCCCCTCACCTAACCAAATGACAGCACTTAACATTAAAGTGAGAATTAACTATAACCAGTGACAAGTGCATTCAAAATGTTCTGACAGATGAGTAGAAGGAAATATGTTCATAAGATTAATCAACACCTGTTTATACAGTTCAGAAATTATTGGAAACAGTAGAAAATTACCACCTGAATAAAGAGCAGGGTATTTGGGAAGATCTGCTTAAGATTTTTGAGAAGAAAATACATCCAATTTCTTGATTATGGAAATGATAGTGATAAATTTGTATCTGATAGGAATTAATTGAAAGACATTTACATTATAGAAAGAGCATGCTTGAAGTGATTGAAAGATGTTTTTTAAACCTGGAATTTCCTTCCTGTTCTCTACACCACGTGGAACAAGTGAAGATATCAGCAGTAAAACTTTTGTTGGCAGATAAGACTGTGGATAGAAAAGTTTGTTTTGTTGCTGTTGCTTGTGGTTTGCTTTTTATTACCTTGATGGTTCATTTAAAGCTTTAAACAGTGTTGCTAATAACCTACAGATAATGAATGCATCTGATTCACAGCTGGTAATCTGAGGAATGATAAGGAATTTTCCTATGCTTTCCAAATTTCAAATATAACTTTTAAGGGCAGATCAGCCTCAAATATTCTAGTTAATGTAAGCAGGCATCCTTGTAACAATAGAATACTCTAAATTGGGTTTGGCAACAATATTGTGGTAAATAATTTGGCAGAGCATTATACTTTTTATTACCTGAAGTGATCAGTTATTTCAATTCAGCTGAAGCAAATAAAAAGCTTCATAAAATTTGACAGGACCTGAATCAAATGCTTCTTTACTCACATTTTCATGAACTGTGGTGAGGAAGTTCACTTCCATGTGGTACTTTGGTTTTGCTGTTGTAATGAATTCACAAAAAAACCAGCAACCCCGTCCCCCTCCCCCTCAAAAAAAAAAAAACCAAAAAAACAAAAAAACAAAAACAAACAAACAAAAAAACCCACAAAAACCCCCAAAAACCCACAAACAAACAAAACAACAAAAAAACCCACACCATACATGCAAATTGCTTATGATACTATGCATAAGAGAATTTGATAAATCAAATATCAGGCCTTCTTATTGCAGCAGTAAATAGGTTCAGATTTATTTTTCAGTTGACAGAGCCAGAGATCACTTTTCTGACCCTCAGTTATTTGCTCTAATTAATAAACTGTTTTTATTTATTAAAAGTTGCATGCTGTAATCTTGCATGATGCTAAAAGGGCTAAGTTTGGGGAAATTGTTCAAGGTAATGGCTAACAGCTTTTAGTGTGACATGTTTAAACCTACTCTGAGAGACACAGAATACCAGTGTTTACCAGTCTTTTGTTTAGACATTTCTGTTTTCAACTGTCATAGTAGATCTCTGTTGATTCACTTAAAATCCTAATGGTCCTTGAAAGTCCAAAATCAAATTAAACTTGCTGCTACTTTGCTCCTCAAAGTCTATGTCCTTCTCTTCCCACTGAATCATAGAGTGGTGTGGGTTGGAAGGGACCTTAAAAGATTACCCAGTTTCAACCCCACTGCCATGGGCAGGGACAACTTTCACTACACCCGGTTACTCAGAGCTCCATCCAACCTGGCCTTGAACACTTCCAGGGATGGGGCATCCACAACTTTTCTGGGCAACCTGTTCCAGTGCCTCACCACCCTCACAGCAAAGAACTTGCTCCTAATATCTGATCTAATCCTGCCCTCTGTCAGTTTAAAGCCATTTCCCCTGGTCCTACTACATGCCCTTGTAAAGGCTGCTTAAGGACAGTTATTTGCTGCTTCATATATTCTAATAGCAACATTTGCAAAAGAAACTGCATGTGAAATTGGAAAGCATGTCAACACTTCTAAATTCACAAGTCACCGTAATATACCTCTTGTTGATTTTTCCCTCTGCTAACCCTGTTGAATCACAAGTTCTAAAAAGAGACAGGATATAAAGTAACAGTGTCTTGGGCCAGGAGTCAGTGTTGGAAAGGGGAAAACCAAACTCAACCCAAACAGCTGATGTTCAAAGGAATTTTCTCCCTCTACAATGAGAGGTAAGTCTATACTGTATTGAACTAAAACTTAAACTTTGCTCCTCATTTAAAATTGGCAGAATGTGTCCTGCAAATTGTCATGTTACATGCAACCAGTATTTGAATATCAGTCACTGCATTTTTTCAGTACCTTCAGGGTCTAAAGTGCAGACTCTTTGAGTAAATCGGAGTGTTCTACTCTACTGAAAGCGCAGTTTACTCCCCCAAGCACTACAGTGTTGATATTTGAGTTATACCATCTTAAGGTTTTTGATTAATTATGAAGGACAAGATTTTTGCTCATATTCCATGGAATTATTTGCAAATGATTTGTAGGAATTAAATTAGATTCTACACAATTTCTGTAGTGTATTGAAAATGTGACTTTGCCAGATGCATATATCACTGTAGTAGCATTAAAGAATCTCTGAACTCTTGCAAGCCCCATGAAATCCCTTTCTTTGAAAGTGTTCCTATCAGTTCCATTAAATTAGTAATTTTTGAGTTCCAGGGTCTAGAGATAAGTGTGCTCTAGAGCTCAAAATGCACATTCACAAATATAAAAACTGTTAGCTGAAGTAAAAGGAAATATGGGAGAATGTTTTTGCAAGCTTGTCATTCCATAGCTTCATCCTAATCTTGTATTTTGGTTATCAACCCTGAGTGACGTCACACAATTCAGTGATTTTAGTCCTACAGAACAGTAACCTCTAAGAACTTCAGGATGCTTTTACAAGTAAGGCAAAAGTGAGTTGGAGCACCCCAATTCCAGGATTCCCCTATTGCTCAACAAGAAAGGAGCTGCAAAGATATTTGTGAGTTGTCAAAAGCCAAATCTGATACTTTTAAATATTACATATTTAACCTTTATATAAGGTGCATTTTTTGGCACCAAATAAATATATAATTTGCTGCTGATGGCATTGATCTAATTTGGGGGAAAGAGGGGGATTTGTTTCTTCTTAAAGAAGTTCATTGCATGTGTGTCACTGTGTAGCCACTGTTAAACAAGAAAACATGAGCCGGATGCGTTGCCTGTGAAACTCTGATACAGCTTCCTGGGGTGAGGAGATGAGGGGACACAAGTGTTGCTCAGCAACTTACTCAGCAAGATCTGTAGGCCATATAATGCTGGAGGGTTGATATTTTAATAAGGTGTAAATTACTGGTGGCTACAACTGTAGATATAGAAACTGTTTTGATACAGTTACCAAATAACTCCCTGAAGGCCTTGACTAGTGCTCCATGGATACTGGTTATTGACCTAAGGCAATGTTTTGTTCCACTTAAAGATAGCAATTTGTCATCCCAGTAGTGCAATAGATACTTATCAGTGTGCTTCTGTGGAGTAGTTTGGCCTCTGATTCAAAAGTTAAATGTCCTTTTTCAACATTTTAGTTTTTAAACTATGAAAGAAACATTAGCTGTGAAACCTGGGTAGTTTTTTAACAAGGGACAAATTTCTAGCTCTTTGCTTAACATCCCCTGACCTACAGTACTCAATTTTCTTTGACCTGGTATTTACTGCTGAACATCAAAGCCATTTGATACAAGCATAGTTTGTTTGAGCTGGTAGTGTGCCATGTAATTAATAGTTCCTCTTGATCCAAAATTATAATCACAAAAATACAACAAATTAACTCATGTGACCAGCAATGTCTGAAACAAACCAGTGTAATCCAGAAGCAGTATTAGATATATATATATCTATCTATATTTGAAAGATCAAGTAATGAAATAATTTTCACACATCAAGGAAGTGAATATATCAAACAACAAAGTAGACTTCTTAGGGGGGTTTAAAGTACTAACTGACAAAAAAATTGCTAGTGTCAATAAGAGCAACTAAAATATTATTCTTCTGAAGAAAAAAGACAAAACTATTAATGAAACATCAATAGTTTGATGGGATGGCTCAAAGTGCATCTGGAGAGGGCAGCAGTACCAGACTTGTTCTTTATGCATTCCCTTCTCTTAGCACAGTGACTCTGTGCAAAGAATAGTCCTGCAGCCTTTGCAACAGGTGACCTCTTTTCCCAAATGGGAACTTCACTTATTCCTGGTTGTCCTAAAGATCTTTCACATTTTTTTAAGTCATCTTGCAATATGCAAGGTAGCACACACTTTTCCAAAAGTATGTTATTCTTCAGTTATTCCCCCTCAGCCCAGAAGGAGGTTTGTGACTAGGGGGCAGGAAGTGACATAGACTTTCTGAACACCCGTGCCCCTCTTGGTGGCCCTGGGTAAGGGGGTGGCAGCACATTATGTTGTCCATCTGAAGAAACTGCTTGCTCATAAGTGGGGAGTCCTGAATCATCAGTTCTGAGAGGAAGTGGGTTTAAAGAAAATTCTTCATGCCTTCTGAAGATGTTGGTTGAACTACATCTTCTGCTTCTTGTGTAATCCAAGTACCTGAACAAAAGTAACAGCATATTAAGTGGCAACTTCTGCTTTAATGGGAAGAAAGAATAAAAAGGTCTTAATCATAAAATAAACAAAAACCAAACCAACCCAAAAATCTCCCCACCAAAAACCCACAACAGAGAGAAACATGCCTTCAATGATCATGAAAGACCAGAAGCCAGGTACTCTCTCCAAACCGCAGGATAAGAATAGCTCAGTAATGTGAAATTTATAAGGAAGATGAAGCACAGAATCTTCTTACCTTCCTTTCAAGTTTAGGATAAAGGAACAAGCAGGAATAGAGAATTGGTAAAGAAGCTTTTCCTCCAAACTACTTCATCTCACATCTGAGGTAGACTACATGCCATGAAGAGCATACAGCCTACTTTAAAGAGTGAACAGATCACATTAGACTTTCCACTGGAGGCCCTTATCTAGTAAAATGATTTCATCTTTTTAGTAAGAATATTTTGGAGCCAAGAACACATGCCCATACACACACACACAAAAAGCAAACCCAAAGGTTTGGCTGTGGAAGTGGTTTTATGTTTTTGTGTTATTACCTTCAGCATAACTACTGCTAGTGCTCACCTAACTTTGCTTCCAGGCAAGTACAAACTAGAACTCCCATTGGATTCTCTGAGAATACAGTTAGACCAACTCACAGTGATTTTTAAATTCCTCTCTTGAGCAAGAGTCTGTTTCATGTG
The DNA here is from genome assembly GCA_035583155.1 of Acropternis orthonyx. NCBI lineage: Eukaryota > Metazoa > Chordata > Aves > Passeriformes > Rhinocryptidae > Acropternis > Acropternis orthonyx. Next base: position 2,638,960 of record JAWWEU010000158.1, on the reverse strand, counting down.
TTTTTGTTTTGGTGTTGTTTTGGCTTGGTTTTTTTAAGCAGTGACATTCCTTACCCTGGTGGTTGCCTTGATTTGCATCTACTTTTGCAGCAGTAGAAGACAATCAGTGCGATTATAACCAACAGTACTCCAGCAGCCACTAGACTGATGAGAAGTCCTGTAACATTGATCTTTTGTAGTGTCTCATGACCTGCAGATAAAACATTGGTTATTTTAATTATGTATCCTTTCCATCTACACAATATGCAGTTTACACTGTAAAATACTACTTTTGCTGTGCTATAAGGCTACTCCTTCCACAAATGCTGTGAACAGCCATAATATCTGTGAATACAACCCAGGAGTATCATTCACAGTCAGCTTAAAGCAAAAATGAGTAGATATTCCCTTTTCTGTACATAAAACTGTTGAGAGGTCAGTCTTCTAATGCCTTCCAAGTATTACTTCATGTACTTTTGACCTTAATCAGGCTGTAGATTTTTCCTCAAGTCATAATGACCAGTTTTTTATTAAACATCTGGCATCACACTACACTGAGCCTAATTCAGACTGTTATATTACTGTTACAGAAATGGAGGAGGGGTAAGGGTGGGGGAGAACAAACAAAATAAAACCACAGAAAGCAGCCACAGAATTATTGCAAAGTTTACAAACTGTGTAATAAAGAAATGGCCAAGAAAATGATATTGTTTTTACCTACCATTCTAAGATGCTTCAGTGAGTATGTTTTATTGTATCAGATAATGAAATACACTTGCACAGTTCACAGTGATATTCAGTAAAAAAATCTGTTCTGATTTGGCTAACTGAATGCATGGTGTATTAAGAATGTACTATTACAACAAACAGAAAATATTGCAATATAAGAAAAAAAAAAAGATGACTTACCGATTTTTATTTTAGGGCCTTTAGTTGAATAGTCTTTCCAGAAATCCATCTATAAAAACCCAGAAAGAATCAGAATTTTAATTGACAGGCCTAGTGACTTTGTCATTAATATGGTACCTTAGGCAAAATTTAACAATGGCAACTCCTGCTGAAGGATTTGTACTTGCTCATCCCACGATACTTTCCCTAGACATTCAAGTTTGCATTAAAAATTCACAAGGAAAAAAATGCCAGTTGGTGAAAAAGTGTATTAAACTGTCCAATGTTACATGGTATTTCTGCCTGATTACAGTAGAATTTAACATATATTCTGACCCTAAAAAAAAATGCTTAGTTAATCTTTGTAAATCCTCACAAGAGTATTTATGAGACAGAATTAAGTTCTTAAGAATCTGACATTTGCATGAACAGTATTTGAATTCATATGAGCTAAGAAAAATAATGGGATTCATTAAAGAGGAAAATTTTTTGTGTTGTGTGACCATTAGGCATTGAATGTGTTTAGCTAAAATTTCCACTTTTGCTACTCAGCAAGACTCCATTAAGATTCCAGTTTAACACTTGCACTTTTTCTTAGGCAAACTAACATTTCCACACGGAGAACAGGAGTGCATTCCTGCTCTTTCTGCAGCTTAGTGCAAAGGAGTCTCTCACAAAGAGGTTCTTGCTGCATGTGGCAAGGGCCAGTCTTCAGACACTCCTCACATTCCCTTATCAGGTTGAAGAGTTTCTTCCATTTTTCTCTTTTTTTTTACGCCAGGTTTCTTCCCAGCTACATATGGATAGAGATTTAGAAGATAATGGTATAGGAATACTCAGCAATAGCTGAACTGCAGATTTGCTCCATACTGGTCTCTTCCAAAACACTTCTGTGTCATAACACAAGGACGGGATCAGCCAATTAATACAGGGAGCATGTGAAACACTTCTAAATTGGAGGCTGAGAAGTTACTAAACAAAAAAAAAAAAAGCCTGAAGAAAACATATGGGACTAACTACAAGTGGGTCTTCTGAAGCTTCATTTGTATTTGTTTGCAGAATTGGAGCCCTTATCTAAAATCTTTAAGACAATAGCACCTATTCAAGTGCATTCACTGTGTATCTAGAGCAATAACCCCATCTAACTGGGGCATCTGCTTGTAGAGCAAAATAAGCAGGCATCTTTAAGTGCTGTGTAAGAGGGGCTACAGTATTTCGGTAATGATTTAGTCAATAACCTCCCTCAGTATATTAAATTCAGTTTGAACCACTACCGTTTTATCAGGGTCTTCAAAGACTTCTCTTGCTTCTTCGTAATTGCACAGTTCTTCATAGCATTCCCTTTCCAGGTTATCCGCTGTGAATGCTTCAAAATCAAATCTGTTGTTCAGAAGGTGTCGTCCAATGAATAAATTGGCCTCTTTTTCAGATGTGAACACTAATTAAAAAAAAAAAATCAAGTTGATTTAAAACAAGTTAGGAAAGCTAAATTGTGTATTTTTTAAAGAATGGCTAAATCCTAACAGAGCACATTGAGATCAGTTCTTCCCCAAGTATCTTTCAGCTACATACAAGAAAAAGAAATGTCAAAGTCTCCTCTTAAATGTCTTTTTCACTCTTGTATTTTCTAACTATGTAATAAAATAAACATATTTTCCTTTTTCATAAAACATTCCTTATACGGGCCAGGAGAATTTGATTGTCCTGAGAGCTGTTGGTCAAGTTTTAGTGTTATCCCTTCTGGGATGGGGGCATCAGTTTTTACTGGAGCTCTTAAGAGCAAAGTTATAGTCACATAAAGCAGAAATTCACTCAGATCCAAACCAAGCAAGACATTGACCTGCTGGAGGAAGGAGGCAAGGGGAGGAGCTGGGATGGGGGAAGGATAAAACCAAAACAATTCTTCCTGCCAAAGAATCCTCAATATACATTTGTCAATATTTGACCATCTGGGAGTAGCAAATTTTGTTTATGGAATTTGGTTTTTAAATCATGGCAGCAGAGTCCTATTCATTTTACATTTGTTCTCTTCACAATCATGACATCAAGTTTTAATGTAATGGTTGCCAAATTGCCAGGTTTATTTGTTTTAAATTAGTCCACAATATGAGTTTTACTGACAACAGGCATTTCTGAGGACATTTAATTCTTCTTTTGTGCATATTACAGGCTTCATGAGGCCTCATGGAGTAAGTTGTGAGGTGAGATTCCAGAACAGTGAGTGAAATTGTAGAAGGCTTTGGAATACAGGAATGTATTTCCTCACCAGGCATTTTCCATCCTCAAGTTTTAGCCTGCTCTTGCTACAGTTTCTTAGGGGGAAAAAAAAAAAAAACCCAAACCAACCAAAAAACAAAATAAACAAACAAAACAAAACAAAAAAAAAAAAGAAAAAAACCCAAAACAACTTCATAGGTCAAAACTAGTTTTCTGGCTTGGTTTTCAGTGAAAGCATAATCTGCATCCAAGAAATTCACACTATTTGGTTGAGCCAAGTGACTAGAGGATTATTTTTGCAAGTGTAATGCAGAAACAGCATTGTTACATACCAAGCCAGACAACTAAAAAAGGAGATGAGATTCAGTATAAAGCTATTCAGCTACAAATTAGCTTTGTGTTCTTGTTAGCCTGTTTGGCTAGATTATCCCATCCTTCAGGAATCCTTACCCTAATTGTTACTGTTAGATATTGCAATGGTATCTCAAAATAGTTTGCTTTCTGAAAACTGAGAAAACTGCAGTATAACTTGCATATCAGTTGTTTATGTCTTTAATAATATATAATATAAAAGGAATATTACAGCATTTTTAAATATTACAGACTTTATGTAATTTACATACTATTAAAATGTATATTGAAGGAGCCACTTGCACATGCATTTGTGTAGGAAGGGAAATCTGTTATTCTAAAGTAATTGCAGTAAAATCTGAGCTTAAAATATTTATACTATACCTAAAAAGAAAGACTTAATAAAAACTAAAACAAAACCAGAACAACCCCAACCCACAAGCAGAAAGGGAAGATAATTATGTGGAAAAAACATATTATCAATATTCTTGCTTTAGTGCAAATCGTGAAAATAACTTCAGTCTTCTGCAACAGAGATGTTCTGTTTTACTCAGCAGCCTTTCATTCCTTACCATCAAGTACTATTATCTATACTTCAGAATTAACTTAGAGAATTGATGCATTTTAACTAAAGTGGATTACATAGGCAAGCCTAGGGACCCAAATTTCCAGGAATACATGGATCCTTTTTTCAAGATCTTTTAATCCATTTATCTGCACTTTTTTCCCTTTGTCATATACTCAGAATACACTCATATCTATCTCAAATATACTTGCAACCTAGTGATTAAACAGTATTTGGAGAACGAAACAGGTAGATTTGAATTCCCTCCTAAAAGTGAGGGACCTGAGTGCAGTTCTGCAGTCCTTGGTTTGAAAAAACAATCCATGCAGTTTTGGGATGCCCAGCATTTAATTAAAAATGCACCCACACAATGTGCTCAGTAAAGTAACTCTGACGGTAAAAGATGTTCAGAAAATGCTGAAGGGGAAACCTCTCAATCCCCATACTGTTGGCAACTGTTCTACTTGCTATATTCCTAGATATAGAGTTGGACCTTTCTCTGTCCAGCTCCCTCTCTAGAGGAGGAGAGGTCTGGGCCTGTTTTCAGGAAAGGGTTCTATGCTATGAGCTCACAGGAAAGAGGCAGCCTGACATTTTATGCCCAGAGCAATATGAATTTTCACAAATAATCTCTCTCAAGCATTTTCCTGCTAGCCATGTTTTCTGCTCCACATACTGCCCTGAAGGAGCCTCCTGCTCAATGTGATGACTTTTTAATGTCCATCTTAAGGTTCATCACTCCTTATGCACTGAGAAGACTGGACAGCTAAGTTAAAAATTCCTGTTTGAAGCCCTGATGCTTAAAATGTTGAGCATCACATGGTTTAGCATCACAGTGCTTCAGTCCTTCTGGGGAACTTCATTTGTTCTTACATCTGTTCCTCTTCACTTCTGTCCCCCCAAACTGAGGAACTGCAATAGCAACACTACGCTTGCCTTTCCAGGTGTTGTAAAGGGATGGGGTATTGAGAAAATATATCAGTTTCAAAAAACAACCAAATAAACCCTTTCAAACACAAAGCAATTTTAGACAGACAAAACTGTGATGTGTTCAAATACTATGAAAGCTGTACTGTCTTAATACAGGTTTAAAACTTTTTGAATGTTGATGTTACTTAAAGGATTCCAGTTATATCAATGACAGTAATCCCAAAAACTTAGAGAAAGCTCCAATGTCCCAATCTGCACTTATTACTGGATCTGATAAATAGTATTGACACCCAAGTCAATTATCAATCAAAATATATCCAAATATCCTAAAATTAAGCACCAGATTCATTTTTTAAAATAAAGTAAAAAACAACAACAAAAAATCAACAACAAACCAACGAACAAAGCAAAGTTAGATGCAATTTTGGAAAGGATAAAGTCACGTTAAAACTAAGTTACCATCTTTCCACTCAGGTTGCTTCAAGTTGTTTAATCTCCCTGGGCAGTGAGGAAACGCGAAAATCATCACGTGCAGTTGACACAGCACAACAAAAAACGCGAACATGGCCGGGATCTGTCAGACAGAAACTAACGTGAGTTTAAAAAAATAATGACAACGTAATCTTCTGAAGTGTCAGTGATGAACCCTGAATGAATCCTAGTAAATGAAGTCATCTAGCGCAAGCACCTACACGCAGCAGAGGGTAATGGGTCCCTAGAAGAAAGACACGATCAGAACTGGTCCTGCCTGTCTCTTGCAGAGCTCTCGTTGTGTAACCTCCATACGTATCACCACTGGGACCGCTCTCGCCGCCTCCTGCGCTCCCCTCCCGGCTGAAACAGAGCGGCAGCCCCGGGGAAAGATCTCCCACAACGTGCCCCAGGCGCGCTCCGAAACTGCGGAGAGCTACGGCTTTGCTGCGGGAGGAGGTTATAAAAGCTTCCCGACGGGAACAGGTGCAAACTCCACTTCGTCGGGGGAAAGTGGCTGCCAACCTCCTCGCTCCCTGCACTCTCCCACTTCGGACGGCTGTAGAAATTAGGAGTGAAATAAACCCGTAACTCTTCGCTGAGGCGCCCAGCGCAGAGGCAAAACGCGACCACCGCCCAAAGCGGAGACGTGGCAGCGACTGAGGGGCATCCGAGGGGCACCTCCGCGTGCTCCCCCAGCGCTCCCCGGCCCGGGCGGGCTCCGGGGGAGGCGGAGGCGGCCCCGGGAAGCGCCCCCACCCCGCAGCTCCCCCCTCACTGCCCTCCCCTCCCTTGCCCTTACCTGCCCCGGCGGCGGCCCGGGCGGAGCGGCTGGAGGGGCAGCGTCTCCCGGAGCTGCTCCGGCGGCGCCGCTTCCTGAAAGGGGCGCGGCGCAGTCACGGGGCAGCACCTGAGCCGCCCCCGCCCGATCCCGGGATGGGGCCGCCCGGCAGTGGGGCTGGGAACGCCCCTCGAGTCTGCGGGCAAGGGACGATCGGAGAGGCAGCCGGGGCCACAGTGCTGCGGGTCCCCCTCGGCCGCCAGCCTGGGCTTTGTTTGCAAACACTTGTCTGTCTCCTCGGCTCCCGCCCAGACCGCCCTGCCTGGAGAAGGCAGCAGATCCTTTCGCCTTCTGCGAATCCTTTTTACTGTTACACCTGACCTTTTGTTCCCTGGGCTAATGGCGATGCGAAGGAGCTGCTTTGCTCTTGGTCCCCCAAAGCCAAGCGCTGGGTGCGATGGCAGGCTGCCTGCGGAGCAGGGGCAGGAGCCGGGCAGGGTGTGCCTTCCCAGCCGGGCGGGGCAGCGATCCACGGTTAGCTACTTACCCAAAAGGATCTGGAGAGGCCTTTCAACACAAAGCTTTCCCAGCCCGGCAGCTAACCAAGGGTTTTTCACACATGCAAGATTACTTTTGTTGAGTTTGTTGGGGGTTTTTTATCACTCAAGGTAGACATCCTTAAAGGCTAGAGAGTGGCTGAGGGGGTTCCCTGAAATGCATGAGGCCAGTCTGCACCAGCACACATCTGCTTCAGGGCTTCCTTCACTCTCCTTCCCAGTGCGGAGGAGGAGGCCAGGTTGAATACAGGAATCTGTGGCTATTTTGGCTTCCCCAAAGGACAAGAGAGAAGCAGTTAAGTACTTCAGATTTTCTGTAAGAATTTGTTTAATACTGTGTGCTGGGAACATTAAATATCTGAAAAATTTTGGGATAGGCTCGGTTGTGTTTAAAGCTACACACCAAAGAAATTCTGGAGACACATGAGTGGAATGATTTTGCTAGGAAATCCAGGGACTGGCCTTGATTTGTGTCAGTGCCTGCATGTCTTCGGTAGTGACTCTGGATTCTATTCTTTATTTAAGTGTTGGAGTGACTTGTATATACAGAAGCAGGAAAGAGTACAATGAGAGGGTATTGGGTAACACTAGTGGAAGTGATCAGATATTCCCTGGAGAAAACCAGAAACTTCTGATGTATGAAATAAGGAGAACTGTTCAGAGGAATGATGACTGTAGTTAAATATTTACTTTATGACATCAACACACTGCAGTTAAGAGGTGCTTGATGAATATGTAACTTAAAAATGGGATGGCTCTAATGCTTTTTAGCTGCTGGAGATCTCAACAGAAAATTCTCTAGTATGACTGTGTATGTGCTTATAACACAGCTGAGAACCAAGATAACAATATTTTATATGAAACGAGCAGTATAGATTGTTTATTATCTGGTTAATACTAAGGAGACAAGAATACTCATGTTGGAAAACGAGAAACTGCTACTACTTTGTAAAGGACCTTACACCTTTTTCCCATGCTCCTCTACTCACCCCTCACCCCAAGCTCCTACCTGACTGTCTCAGTGAGGGTGGTGTCAACCAGCAAAATAGCTGCTGACAGCTACAGCGCAAGGACATGAATGCACAAGAACTCTGTGGTGCATTTAAGTGTAAGTAAAATGCCTGGATGCATAGGTGGAAACATTTTATGTGTCATAACAACTTTGTATGAGGAACCTCTGTTGTGTAAGCAGCAGGTAAATCTCCATTGTGCTATGCCACCATTGTATATTGTTATTAACAGGAAGGGAAAAAGATTTTGGAATTGCTTATGTATGCTGTCTGGGCCGTGGATGTGCATCCGACCCCTGGGCCCAGCACTGCCTCTGTCAGAGGAGAAAGCTCCAGGTGTGGACTGAGAGATGGATCAGGTCCATCTGATCTCTCTGCTGGACCTCACCCTGCTCTGAAGATGGAGTGATGCTGTAGGACTCTGGCGGGAGAGGCTCTCAGAGCTTTAGCATTCATCAATGGTTGCTCAAATGTTTTTGATTGTGTAGGTTTCAACAGAAAATTTGTGTCTTCTGTCTGTGAGTGCATGGGTGCTTGGGCAGGTGTGGTGGAGGCATTTCAAAACCATACCACAGAAAACATAAGCAGTGTATAGATTATTTATTATTGAGATGTAACAAGAAAATATTAAGGTATTATACCCTGAAAAACACACCAGAGTAGTCTTTGCTTTGGAAAAGACTGCGACTTTCTCCTGTGTGTCCCTCTGAGCTCAGCCTGTGTTGCAGTCTCTGTGATCTTGAGGACTGCCAGTGAAATCCTCACTGAGGGTGACCATAACAGGTAAATGGATGTGTGAAAACTCTATAACATGTTTATATGTTTGCCTCTACAGTAAAATGAATGAGAAGCTTGTAACAGCAAGCACTGTAACAAGCGTGCATGAGTCCTCTAGCTCCTTCTTGTATCAGTGAAGGAAAATGCCATCACTACACATCCTTATTGAGACATCACAACAAAGAAAGGCTCAATATGGTTTATCCTTGCCCACCCACCAGGTATGCATTGATTCTGTTATTCCCAAGGTAGGAGCCACCCCTGTCTCTAAGCTATACCTGAATTTTTGCTGTCCCAGCCCTAAGACTCAAGTTTGCTGTTTAAAGCAGCACTATTGCAGCAGGAATAAAGACAACAGTGAACACAGCTCAAGTTAATTATTACATATGGAAATATTAAAATCTTAGGGTTATGCTACAGGTAATGACTAAAGTGTGCTTAGGTTCTCATTTGTTGTACAGATCACAGAAAAGATAAATCTAAGTAAAAAAGAGTGTAGCCAGGGCTCAGGGTAGATGGAGTATTTCCTGTGCATATGCAGTTTTTAGCATGGCAGAATGATAAGTATCTTTTGCATGTTATTTTCCTACTTTTGAAGTAATTTTTCAGGTAAAAGAGCCTTGATTAGCAAGCTATGTGGTGAAGTTCAGCAAGGTGGAACCATCATTAAAGATGTTATTTTCACCAACTTTTTCAGATAAAGACTGACATACAGTAGAGTAAATATGTAATTAGAGATATTCTGAGAGATGAAAAATAGGAAATTAATTTATATCACTTGTTTTTAAGACTGTGAGAATATATAATTCATATTTCTAAAAATATCTCTAATTTATTGGCCATATGAGCTAGCATGCTTATTTGACTATATTTTAAAACTTCACTTGTTGCAGTGATGTTTGGTAAAATATTTTTGGAGAAACTAAATACGGTGCCATTGAATTGAATCAGAACTGCTTATCACCTCACAGGAGGAGGCTGATACCAATCTAAGATGTCTATGCATCTATTGTTTGGTTTTGCATATATTGATTACTTTGCTGCAAATGAATAGTGGTGTACTCATTTTTAGAATTCATGTATTCATTTTAGTATAGTAAAGAATAATATGCTTTACTGATTTTTGATGAGGAGGACTTTGAATCAGGAATGCATCTAATTCTTTGTAAGCAGTGTCCCATTCAGATCATGCTATTCAGGATTTTTTTTTTTTAATATTTGATAGAGAATGACGAAAAATAACACCCTTTATCTCATCCCAGCATGCAAATATATCCTACCATAATCTGAGTAATAAATTTCTTATTGTTCAGTTTCTCTTGTAGTATTTATCAGTTGATATGATAATGAAATAATACAAATGTATAATGGAGAATTACCCCTCTCATCAAGGAAGTTTTGAACTGTGTAGATTTGATTCATTCTTCATAATGGCTTATTTGACATCCAGAATCATATGGTATAGATTTGTCCTTTATTCAAAACTACTGAAGTTCTTATGTTTGTTAACTAAATTTCTCTCCAGGTAGGTTGATTTAGGAGTAGTGCTTTTTTACTAGAGGTAATTGAGCACAACAGATTTTAAGTATTGATTTTGTACATTCAACATCAAAGGGCTTTGAATATCTTATTTAGCAATAAACATGTCAACAAGAAAGTGAACCATATCAGTATCTTGGACAACCCTGTTACCCCATGCCACACAGTACGTGCTGTAGGGAAGCGTTTTTCTTGACCAGACCATACTTGAAAAAGACAGTTTCTTTTTCAGGTGCTCCCTGGTGTCCCTTATACCTTCCTGTAGAAATGCATGATTTTCCAGTTATATTGTTTGTTCTAATAAAAGACATGATAAATTTTTGTTGTTTAACAAACATATAATCAATTAAGTTTTTACTTAGAATCAACATTACTATTGTAATGATGCTATAACAGAATTTTACATGTATTCTAAATATGCTTCAATTTCAGATACACACTATTTTTAGTTAAAGTCATCACTTTACCCCCAAAAGACATAATGAAGTCTTTTAAGTGTTGGTAATGAGATTCTTTGCAATTAAGAAGTTGGATTTAGCTGGTTAACTTCTGCTGAAGTTATTGCTTCTCTCAGAGAACAACCAGTGGTTTCTCTAATTGAAAAAAAATTGTTGGCACAAATAGGGGGAAAAGCAAGAAAGGTGAAAAAGATAAGTTCCTAGTAGCAAAGTCACTATGATTTTAGGGACCGGTTGATAGATGTCAGTTGTTAGTTTTCAGAACAACGCAGGATTTTTCAAAAATATTAAAAAAAAGGCTATACACAATTTAAATATTTAGTTATTAACCACCTAGCTGTTGAGATAATTTTTATGGCTTGGAAATAATCATAGAAACTTGTAATAGCACATAAATGACAGAAGTAATTATACATGCAATTAACAAAGTTTGTTATTATCATAATACTAATCTTTATGGGAAAGTTATTAAACTAAAAATGCTTACAGAGGGGCAGTAAAAGCCTAGTGGGGCTCAGTCTCACACATAATTGCTTTTGTATTTGGTGTTTGAAAGGCAATAGAAATGTTATGGGTGCTGAAGGGGACACAAACAGCCGCTCTGATTTCAGTAAAGGGCCCAGTGCTGTCAGCTCCCACTGCAGGCACCGAGAATGCTGCTCATCCCAACAGGATTAAAATTCTGCCTTGTCAGTTGCTCAAAATATTTTAAGATGCAGCAAGTTTAATAAGACCAAACGTTTTTGCCATAGGAAAGCCTAGTAGGTTGTGCAACTTTTACATATGTGAATTCTGATGTCAGAATTCCAGGAAATGGTCTCAACAGTATAAGTGGGTTCGTTTGCAACAATGCTCTTCCAAATATACACAGGGTAAAATAATTCCAAAACAAACACGTCAAAGCCTTCTAGCAGTGTGATGGAAATCTGCTTCTGGGTTTTCTTGGGGCAGTTTTGTCTTGTTTCCGTGAGCTACTTTTTGATTAGTGAAATGAGCCTCTTTGGGTTTGGTAATTAAGGCCACTGGGCAAGGACAAAAATTCTTGGCCGCAAGGGGTTGGGCAATCTCATCGATGAAGGGACGATGTAAAGGAGATGGGTCAGGGCTCTCCTCAGTGGTGCCCAGTGACAGGACCAGATGCAGCAGGTACAAACCGAACCACAGGAGGTTTCTCCTGGAGCGTAAGGAAACTTTTTTATTCAGGAGGTGACCAAGGACTGGCACAGGTTGCCTGGAGAGGTTGTGGGGTCTCTGTCCTTGGAGATATTCAAAGCTGGCAATAGGTGGCCCTCCTCTGGGCGGGAGCTTGGGGATTAGATGACCGACCTCCAGAGGTCCCTTCCAACCTCAACCATCCCCTGATTCTGTGATACTGTCTTCTAGTAGACCAAAAGCTCTGATGTTTCCACCTTATCTCAGCTTTGTGGGATCTGGGGCTCCTATGTAGCTCCTGAGCTACTTCTGTTGCTTAACTTTTTTGCCTCAGTAACTCATTTTTCTGCACAGTTGACGCCTCGGACTGAAACGATTTCCTGTTCTTGCTCACACTAGAGGGAGCTCTGTGGCGGCCTTTCAGCTTTCTCCTTCAGCTCTAATTTGTAATTCTGAATGTTCCTGCCGAGGATCTGTGATCAAAGTAGACAAGACAGAGCTATGCCTTGAAAAGGCTTCATTTTCTAACAAAATGGAGCTTTTGAGTTGTTTGTAGATGAAGTAACTTAACAGCAGATTGACAGCTTTGTCTGTGTTTTAATTTTGCTCAGCGGCAGCAGCGATGCAGGATTCTGACGTGCATTAATGCAGAAGATATTGATATTTCTGTTATGCTTGGCACTATTTTGGTAGCTGTGCAGATGTATTTGTAAACTTTGTATTTGTTGCTGTGATACAGGCAGTTTCTATTTGGTATGTTGATCCACAAGGAACTTGTTTAGGATTATGGGAGGGTTGCTTGAAGACTTAAGGCGAGAAAGAGATTGTGAAGTTTTCTTTAGATGTGTAATCTTAAAAATTCAACTTATTTTCATTGGTGAGTAGAAGCCACCTTTAACTGAGAGAGGTGTTTATTTTAGGTGCTTTTTATCCAAGCAGATGTAATGGTTGTTAGGGTTGATAATAGATCACATTTTAACTGTTTTTTATATCTACCAATTTAATAGACAGTGGCATTAACCTGTATTTTTTCCCCTGCATGTTGTGATATTGTGCTATTCTTTTTAGATTGATTTATATTGATTACAGTTTCTGGAAAATGGCCTAGGCCATCACACCCAGACAAAGAGCAAAGTGAATATTGTTGAATTTGAAGAAGCAATCAGTGAGAGTTTTTGGGGTTTTAGTCCAAAGGAGAGAATGCCACATTTGTGAGGTAAAGTCAGCACAGCTCTGTTGAGGATATAGTCATTCTTTGTTGTGGTCTAAAAGGTGATTCTAAAAACACTTTCAGATTAGAAGTTTTTCTGAAAAATGTTATTAAGATCAGTGATGATGAGCTGCCTAAATAGTCTCTTTGCCTAGGAAAATAGGCAGCAAATTTAGGCAAGCAATCTGTCCACAAAGACCAGTCCAGCAAGGAGTACTGGTACAAATTCTTCTGTCTCTTCTTGCTTTATGGATCCCACTTTGTTTCCAACAGAATAGTTTTAGTGACAGCGTTCAGGTGTATATACAATTCTTGACACTATATCAAAGGCAAAATATTTCAGAGTGGATGCCAAACTCTAATGCTTGGGGTAGCGTTTCATCTCAGGAACATAATCTGTATTACTCTACGCAGGTAAGCAAGCAATTACTTGACTTCTGCTTCAGCTCAGGAAAAAGAACATTGGTGAAAAAATTGGCTAGGAAGAAACTGTTGGATAAATGAAACCAGATCCCTTAAATCAATGCAGTGGCTGACAAAGACCAGGTAGGAGGCTGTGTGGCCATTGTGGCACCTGTAACGGTGGTGCCACTACTGAAGGGGAAGTTCATGTGATTAAGAAGGAACCAGATGAGTTTGGATCAGAAGTCTGGTCGCTGGTCTTGTGTTCTAAATATTCACAGCATTCCTGTGATGCCATTCTCTACTGACTAATAGGTGTGCAATGTGCACAATGGCAGGGATAAAAACCAGAGTCTTATGTTGTCCCATTCATGCAAAGCTATTGTTGTGTATTGGAAAAGGTTACTGAGCCTTGGCACAAGATGATTCAAGGATGCTTTCTATTAAATTCTTTATTTTCTTTTGTTAGCTTTTTTATTTTAGTCTGGAGATTGTAGAGTTGGATATGAAAAGTCTTTTGGAGTTTCCTTTCTTCTTGATCTTGGGGAGCACTTTTGTTTAATTAAAAAAAAATGTTAGGAGAAGGAAGTAATGTGATGGGTTGTTGGATCTGTGACAGAAGTTTGTATGATATGGAGGGATTACAGGGCCTTCAACAATCTCCTCCATGAATGCATGAGGTAATTAAAACAGCAATATTTGTAAAAGCCTATGTCAGACTTCAAATTTTTGTAAATCTTAAACCACTGTAAGGGGCTTCCACAGCAGAAATGGCCTTTTTAATTATGGTGTGGATCATAGATTTTCTTCTCTAAGAAAGAGGTGTTTTGGTGATGCTTCCTTTGATTATTTCACCACTGACTCATTTCCTCAGGTAGTTGAGATCTTGTCTGCTACTTGATTTTTATACAGACTTCCTTTTGTTCTGCTTCTTTCTGTTCCCCTAAAGAAGAGTTAGCATTGAAGTTTGTTTTTGCATTTTTATGTTAAATTTTTTCTCTGGACAAAGAATACATTTTATTTTGTCTTTGTAAATTATTATTAACATATTCACAAAGATACTGTGTGGACTCAGATTTTTTTCTTAACAAGCTGCTGATCAAGCAATAAATTATATAAGCAAGTGAAGAACTTGTTCTGCCTCTTTCTCTCTCTTGCATTTTGCAACTTTATTATTGGCAGTTTTGAAAGAGAAGAGCTATGATCCTGGAATGGGTTGAGCCAGTAGGTTGCATCATGGTGTGTGAATGCTTTTGAGACAATCTTGCCTTTGTTCAACATAAATCTTGCATATTTAGTTCCTCTACTCTCTGTGTCTACAACCAAGATGTTTGTTTTACTAAACAAACAAGAACTTCCTATTAACTTCTATTAAAAAGATCGGCTGTAATTTCCCCCACTGTTCAGTTACTTATTACTTACTGTGTTCCACTTTTTCTCCTCTTACAATTGGTTTGGGTTTATAGTAACTGCAGTGTAATTTCAGAAATAAATGTCTCCTGATTTATTTCTTAGATTTTCTTTAAGAAAAAAATAATATGGTAACTCATGTGAAAGGTGCTAAAAGTTGAAAAGTTGCCCATTTGAGTTTATTTAAAAAAAAAAAAAAAGATGAAATTAAAATAACCTGTGTCTCTATTCATACAGTTTGGGCTATGTTTACTTATTTGTGCAGGGAGGCAGAGGGTCCATGAAATAGCATGGACTTTTAATTGTCATTAAACACGGGATGAGAAATTCTGTTCTCTGTTGAATGCATTTGAAGTACACAAGGAAAGTTGAGTTGTAGGATTCTGTTATGAACCTCATATGAATTTTCTTAGTCTTTTGAGCCTCTAGGCCAAAAGTGCATGAAGGACTTGATGGTTCTAAAGGACTGACAAATCTGACTTTCTTTGTGTTGTAAGCTCTTGGATTCCACTGTCATAGATTCACTGTTGCCATCAGTAATTTTTTTTCCAATGCTGAAGTGTCCAAGTTCTCTAGAGAAATGCTTGTGACTAAATTTTTGGGGTAAGAAAGATGTTACATAAAATGGCTGTACTATTTATACAAGACAAGGCTAAATAAAAAATCCTACTGGCATAAACTCACTTTGAGTTTGCTGATTTTGCATAAGAGTATTAAAGAATAAAAATAAAAGAATATCATCATGCAGTGGTGCAAGTGTCCCATATGAAATTAATTTACAATACAAACAAAGATAAAAACTGTGAAGGCATAGGAAGTGAGTAACTTTTGGATGCTTTGTAAATTCCTCTAAGTACCAATACACACATGATGATTCCTAGGCACCTCAAGGTACTTTGCTTCATTCTTCAAGCTAAGTGGATGATACTTTTAAATACTCTGGTTTCTTGTTAGAGTAATCAAAACACAGTTTTTGATGCACATATCTACCTGTATGAAAACAGAGACACTTAGGTGCACAATGCAAACTGCAAGAATATAGGTACAAAAGTAATAGGAAGATTAAACAATATGCTATTTAATGCTGCTAAAATTACTCTATAAAGACTGTTTTCAGATACTTAGATACCTTTTTCTATAGACAGCTTTATTTCATTTGGTTTATAAGATCTGTTTTTTCAATTTTTTTATAACATCACAAAATGAAACAACAACAAAAAACCCCCATGTGCTACCAAACTGCTTTGAAAATGTCTGTTTAGGATTAATTTAGAGAATTCTTTCAACCAAAAAGTATGTGTATATATTTATCACTTTAATAAAGATATATTCAATTAATTTTGAAAACCAGAGTAGAAAATTAATTTCCCTCCCACAGTCTTAATGAAGAAATAAAGAAACTAATTTCCCATTGCTGTTAGAGGGGTAATCCACTCCTTCACATATTAAGAAATTAATGTAACGCATCCAGTGAGCCAAAGAGTCTCTGATTCTTCCCCTCCCCCCAGTCTCTTACACCAGCTTATTTTGTGCAACACAATTAAGAAAAACAAAAGTGAGAGATACTTCAGTCTTTTTAAGTCTTTCAGGTTTCAGTATGCACTAATTTGAGGTAGGTCTGACATTGCTTCCAATAAAAGCATCAGTTGAATTTGATAGTACTTATTAGTTTTGTTTTACTTTTAACAACAACAAAAAAAAATTAACACTAAAACTAGTAACATAAATACCCCACATCCATTTTTAAAAAAAATGCCAGAAAAATGTTAAAGAAGAATTGTAACTGCCTTTATATTATATACATTTGTGTGGTTTTATATGCTCAAAAAGCCATCCCTTTTTATTTGAGCTAATTATAGAAGAAATATATTTTCCTATATTTATTTAATTTAATTTTAATCTGATACCATTTTGTAATGCTGGGAATATGTTTGAGCAGACTTTTATAATTGAAAAACAGATCAAGATGTTATTTTAAGGTATTGGAAATGGTTACTTGAGAGATGTTCAGAATTAGAGTACTAGAAATTATGTTAAGACAGACTTTATTTTACACACATAAGCAGTTTTATTTATTTGTTTATTAAATGACACTCCCTGCACAAGTGAGGCACTAGCTGACAGTGTGAGTGCAGTTTGTCCTTAATGCAAGAAAACTACAAGATTATGTTAATGTCCCTTTAAGAAAGCAGTTTACATTAAAAAAAAGACTTGTTTTGAAACTTGTAACTTGTAATAGACATTTTTGGGAGCTAATCTTTTTTTGATGGTGAGTGCTCGGTGAAGCAGTTCATTGTGTACATAACTTGTGAATAGCATCATTGATAGCAAAAAGCTACAGGGGAAGTATACATTTAATTGATTTCTTGATCAGGAATGCTGCTGCAACAGGCAGAACAATGGAGCTTTATTACCCCACCACTGGTTGGTTGGTTGGTTGGTTGATGTGAATGTGGCCTATTTCAGGAAACAGGGAGATGTCCAGAGCAAGAGGCAATGAAATTACAGCTGCTCTAAGATCATCTAACACATAAAGCTTTTTGGGAAGACTTGAGACTATAGAAACTGAAAGGATGTAAAAATCAAAGATAGGAGTCCATAAACATTTTTTTGGTATGCAGGGATGATGGGAAGAAATTATTGTCTCTCCTTTGTGTCCCTTTTCCCACACCCTGATTTGAGCAAAAGTAGCAAAAACAGTGCAGCAAGAGCTACAGACCCATTTAACACGGGAGGAAGAGAAGTGGGACTGTGGTGCTGAGCTCAGCAGAACCCAGGAGTCCCAAATTCCTCTAAGTCAGGAGCCCCAGCACCACACAGGGTTCTGGCTGAGAGCAAGCAGGGCTGTCCCCCTGCCCAGGGCGGGCCCTCAGTCTGGGAGCAGCATCTCTGTGCTCCCTCTGACCCCGTGCCCAGCCTCCACATGGAGTCGTGTCCAGCAACCCGTGCCAACCCCTACCAGACCTTGTGCAGCTGTGAGAGGTGGCAGTTTCTGAGGAAACCACTTGGTTTGGGGTGTGTTTTCCCATCCTGCTGGTGTGCCACGACAGTAAGAGCCAATCTGACTGCAAAAATGAATTTGCAATGGTGAAAGAGTAAGAGAGGGAAAACAGCTACACAAAGGTCCATTGCACAAGACATAATACATTAATTTTATTCATCTGGGCTGTCATGAATGTGAGAGGGTACTGCAGTGGAGTAACTTGTGGTACCTGCAGACACAGTCTGTTCTGCAGAGGCAAAATGAGGAGAGAGGCTAAAGTCAAGCCCCTCTGGTAAATGCTCAACAAATAATTCCTTCTCTGTATGCCAAACCAAAGGAAGGCAAGATTTTTTGATTCTTGCTTTCTTCTTCAAAAATAATTATTTTTCCCTCCATTAAGGGAATATTTTCTTTAATTTTTCCTTCATAGCATGTGCAATATAATATCTCTGCAGTTATCTTTTATTATCTATAAGAACCATTGATTCCAACAGGAGTGCTCTGTGAGAAGTGCACTGTGTCTTTCAGGACCATATTCCTGGTGTTTCTCTCTTACTGTTTTGATACTTGTATGCAGCTGTATTAATTATTTTCAAAAATGGATCCCAGTTGTTAGCTCTTTTAACATGTCTAGTAGATCTTGTTCACAGTGTTTCAGTCTTTAGGTGGTTTGATATTTTCTTTTATAGGTATACTGCTTGTAAACTCATTTTGCTTAGTTGGAAACCATCACAAATAGACTGATGCTGAATTAAGAAGCAGCAGTCTACATGCAATAGTTGATAACTTGGAAGAACAAATCAAAAGTGTTTGGGGACAAATGCTCTGTTGGGTTCTGAGAGCTTGACATAAAAAAAGGTGAAAGGCTGAAGAACACTCCATTTGCTGCAGTCCATCTGGAATGGAATTTTCCTTCCAGACCCATTGGTCTGATCGTATTAAAGAGTTATAGAAAAATTATTATGAATGGAACAATAAAGTTTTGTAAACACACGCCAAATAGGAAGACTATTTCCATTTTCTGTCTTGGGCATCTTTACCATTTGACCAATTGTATACACCAATTGATTTTTTGTAAGAATTTGTGGTTCCATGCTCTAATTTTAAAATAACCTAAAGTGAAAACATGAAGTTAACGTTTTCCTTTCGTGTACTATGTTCAAATTACTTCAGAGGTATAAGGATAAGCTTGTACACAAGCAATTTTAAAGCAAACAAACTTAACCAATGCAACAAAAATGGATATAACTGCAAATATTACTTTCTAAAAATATGATTTGATGGATTCTGAAATTGCTAATTAAATGTCACATTAGTATTTTCTGAAATATCTCCTGTTAACAATGATATTGTGAGGTTTAAGTCTAAATTAACTGAATATGGGTTAAATCTAGCAGTAGCATCTGCTGAGAAAGAAAAGGCATTTATTGAAACAGCATTTGATTGGCATGTTTCTTTATCAAGTATATGGTGTGGTTAAAAAATGGGCACATGATCTAAAGCAGGTATTTACAACAGATCGATGCAGACTTAAGATGACAGTTGAAAATTTTAAAATAGTTTTTTCTTCACAAAGGGATTTTTCCTTTTTAAGTATACATTTACATGATTAACATTTGGAATTCCTGGTGAAAACCACTAGAGCAGTGATAAAGGTTTGCTTAATATGTTAATCTACTGAGGCTGCCAAATGTATTCTGAGGATTGGAGTGCTGTGCTGAATCACAAACACCAGGATTTCCAGCAGCAGCCGTGGCCAATATGTGCTGATCTGTTTTCATTTGTAGCACTGTCTGTAAACTCCAGTATGAAGGTCAGCCCTCCACTCTGTTCCTTTCTCAGCTTCCAGCTGTGGCCTTGGCAGGAATAAGTCTCCTGTTACTGGTGACAGTCCAAATTCTGTCCCTGTCTCGTAGATCTAGATTACCTATTTCAAAACTTCTGCAGAAGAATGCTTTCTGACTTGTACTTTGGAAAATATTACATTTTCAGGTATCATTGTTTCAAGACAAAAATTTTGCCAAGTAAATAATTGGACTTTGGGGGGAAAAAGGCAAGTCATTCCACAGTGACTGTGTTATCTTTCCATAAATTGTGATTTATTTTTAGTGCTAAATATATATAACTATTTGCTACGAACTTTACTGAAAACACAGACACTACACAACTTACAGAAACAATGCCTTCATGGAAGTCCATGGTGTTGTTGAAGGCAGTAATCCAGGTGAAATGCAAACAATCTTGAGTTAAAAACAAATACCTTTTTTTACATTTATATTTGAATTTTAGCATAAAGAGGAAAATAAGAGTTGTTATATTGTCTTCAAATTTGTGTTTTGTTTTCTTCAAAGATCAGACACATGTTTCTGCAAGTTTTATTCCCTATTGTCCAGGAAATGAAATAGTTACTGGAAATCCAATTATTTCTCATGTTCTTTATCCCATTTATTTTTGCCTCTTTCAAGTTTGATCAAGGAAAAGTAACGGACCCTAATAGCCAGTTATTGGATGGCTTCAGCTCTCATTCCATGTTAAATGTAAACCCTTGATAAAGGAGTTCCTGCATACCTTTTCATTATAGCACTTATTTGCACATTATACTCCTATTATGTCTTGCATGACTTGCATGACTTTTTATCCCCTTTCTTCCTCTTATATCCAGGCCTTCTTCCATGCAGCAGTTCACCATTGATTCATTCATGATATGAAGACAATTATAAAAATGAATGTTAAGTTTGGCAGAGAACTACTTAGTGGGTAAAGTCGTAAGATGATACTATGGTTGCTACGTAAGTAAGAACTAACAGCATAACGTTTTGAAACTGTTTTAGTGAAATTTTAAAATGTTGTGGTGTTTTTTTATCTAGTGCTGGGCACAGTATTTCTGGTTTTAATTCTCTTAGCATTTTCTATCAATATTGCTGAGTGGGACAAACCATTCTGTATTATCTGATCTTTAAATAATCCAGTTGCATTTAGTGTGTTATGCTTGTGCCATCTGATTCTTTTCATGTTGAAGTCAGTGGGAAAGCAGGATTGAGTTTTGTACATAAGATTCTGCAATTGAAAGTCCAACTAGGTATTTGTGTAAATAAAAGGTCACTGGCAGATCCTCCTGAACAGATAAAATATTCCAGTTGTATAATTCCACCAGTCATCCAGTAATACTCAAAAGAGCCACAACCTATGAGGGAAACACATTCTCAACCAACTCGCTGCTTAGCTGCTCCACCAGCCGAAGCTTTGTGTGTGTTAGCTGAGGAGTTTTGCTGCAATACATCTGAAAAGGTCCATTTGTGACAGGAAAACCCCGGGACTCCAGCTCATGAGCATGACCACTGTGGTGCCTGCTGAGGTTAATGAGGACTAACAGGTACTGTTACATATTATCACGTATTGGAAGGGACATCCAGTGTTACGTAGGCACAGGGAGCATTCCGGAGGGTTTCTGGCATTACAGAACAAGCCTTCTTGAGGATATTCCTTCTCCTTAGTGTTGTGTGTGCTTTAAAACTAGCTGTAAAATCAAATCATGCTATTAAGGTTTAAAATGAAAATCAAATAGACAGATCTAATTGTGCCAAAACAAACAAACAAACAAAAGAAGTCAAACCAGCACAACCAAACCTCTGGGGAAAAACAGTACAAAGCCTATGGTAAAATAGTCATACACAAAGAACTTCACGGGGGACGTGTGGGATGAGGAAAAACCAGTGTCTGGTGTGTCTTAAAAACCTGATTGTCTTCCGGGTTCTTTTCACTATAAAATGAATTTACGGAATGAAACCAGAGCGTGAAGGATTAACTGTATTTCCATATTTTGATACATTATGAGTCTGCCCAGCACAAAGCCCTTCTGCCCTAAGTCAGGGTGTCAGACCCAAGCCCTTCTCCCCTCACGGTGTCCGCCCCAAGCCTTCCCACCCTCCGGGTGTCGGCCTGAAGGCTTTCTGCTCTGTCGGTGGCTGCCCAAAGCTTTTCCACCCTCCGGTTGTCAGCCTGAACGCTTTTTGCCCTCACGGTGTCAGCCCAAAGGCTTTTTTCCCTCAGGGTGCCACCCCAAAGCCCTTCTCCCCTCACGGTGCCCGCCCCCCTCGCTGCGCTCCCTCAGGGCGCCCCGGCCGTGAGGGCGGCCGCCTTCGGGCCTGGGAGGGCGGCGGCCGACTTGGAAGTACAGCTCCTTTCCCGGGAGATTTAGTTTTCAGACGGGAAAGGGTGAAGTGTTGTGCTGTTGTGTACTGGGAGCGAAGTGAAATTAGCTGTGTTCCTGACGTACCCGTGCCCCGGCTGGCCCCCCGAGGGAGCGCGGCCCTGTGCCTGCCGAGGAATAACCCCCCTCTGCTCCCGTGGAACCGGGGAAAACAAGGTGTGTGGGTGTGTGTGGTTTTTGTTTGTTTTTTAAAAAAAAGGTAGTTTTCCTGCTGGAGCTGGGTGGCCCACAGAGCTCTAGGGCCTGTCCTAGAGAGAGCAGTGTCTTTCCTTGTTTTTAATATGTAGGGCTTAGTCTCTTGCTTTTCACATGGATTATTTATGCATTGCCCCATCCAATGTCTGGAAATGCTTATTTAGTCTAGCCACGCTGTTTGCCTTGTGGCATATGAACAGTTTCGTCCTGCAACAGGTTTATGAAGAAACTTCATTAACCTGTGGGGCATCTCCTCTGTCAGCACCTGTTCCAGGTCTGTTCTAAATCCATAAGGACCAGAAAGCACGGGAGAGTTTCTCTTTCTTTCCCTGCATGCCTCTCCTTGCGTGTATATCCTCACACAGTTCACGTGATGCTCATTGCATTGCTTGTGTCTGACTTCCCCCATGTTTCAGCCTTTCAGGTTTCTGCAGAGGAGTGTTTCTGGTTTGAAACCCTGGTGTCCTTTCTGGTTTGGTTTCCTTCGATGCCCCAGTGCCAGTTGCTATAACCACGGCAAGGTATTTTTTAGCTCAAAAAAATAGCTAAATGTGTAGCCAACAGTGGAGTGCTTCAAGATACGAAATTTTTCTCAGTAGGAAAGTTTAAATTTGTCATTCATTTAGGAATTTTAACAAATGTGTAAAACACCTGTACTGAGTATTTTTTGTTAGATCTCATGTTCATAGTAAAGGCTGACAGGAAAATAAAGCTAAGTACTGTGTTCAGTATATTTGTGTCATCTTGAAAGTGTTGCTGTTTTTTGGTTTCTTTGGTCTTCAGAATTTAAGTTTTTTGTCACTATGTCAGTGTAATTATGGTCTGCTAATGCATCTTTACAGAAAGCTCACACATCCTGTATTCTGTCCTGCAAAAGTCCTGCATCTGTTGATCATGTGTTAGACTGGGTACCCAAAGAGGGAGGAGAACCCTTGCCTGCTTTCTGCAGTCTCTGCTGTTCTGGAGTTTTGGGGTGCTGTGGCATGGGAAGGAGACAAAACTGTGTTCTAATTAAAGGGCTGCTCCTTGCCTTCTCCTGCCATTGCTGACCTCCTGTGGGAGCTGTTCCAAACGTGGTGCTGCAGCGATGTCCTTACTCTAAAAGATAGCTAGATGCACATATATAGAATTAGGAAATTGTTCCTATGATGAGTCAGGATTTTTTTTTTGTCGCTAATATTAACATTGTGATGCTCAGGCAGCAAATAAACAATTTGCATACATTTTGCCCCACTGAGATAATAATTTAGTTCCTTTTGCATAATAACTTGGTTCCTTTTGAAGCTTGATCATAGGGATACCAAAATATTTAATAGTAATGTTCATATAAGTTGTGTTGAGGAATGGTTTGTAGAGGAAAAAGTGCTACTTCATGTTAGACACCCTTTAAAGGAAGAGGGAAGGAAAAAAATAAACCAGCCTTCAGAGAAATCATTTCTTTCTGGGTATAACACAGATACTTCCAAAATGTTGGAAAGCGGTTAAATATCAGTAATGACTGAACTTGCTGACACAGGAGATTGTTTCCTCCTCCTGGTGCTGTATCTCTAATCTTTTGGATTAGATTTAGCCAAGAGAGCAATTTATTCCTCTTAATGAGACTGTCATGTAAGAAGCCCTCCACAGCTGAGTGTGGTTCTGAATGATTCAGTCAGACTCCCTTAACTGTTAAAACTAAATTTCACATGTCTGTGGATTTCTCACCTTTTGGGATGGTTTTCTTCAATACTTTCCTCAGCGAAAATATTTTTAATGTTCATATTATATTTTTTTACTGATCCCTTACTTGATAGTACTGAGTCTGATCATTTCCTTGTTTTGCACTTGGTGTAGGTGTTTCACAAATATAACTACAAGGAAGTAGCAACTACCACATGAATATATCCACTCTTTTTGCAGTGAGTGATATGTGAATGAGCACTGAAAGCTGCAGTTATGCTTGCTTTGTGCCGGCAGGGTAGTGCTGGTGGACAGGGAAGTTAATTGGGGCTCTCATTGCTTCTGACACGTTAGTCTTTGCAAAACGTGTGTTTGGGAAGTGGTTTGATTTTTCTTCCATGGTTTAGCTGCGATTACGGTGCATCGAGGACAGCACAGTTCAGTAGGTTGTCGACTAGGTGGCAGCATGGGGTTTAAAACGGACAGAAACCGCTTTTTGTCTCACTAAAACCCCTCTGTGGCTTTTTCTGTGCCTGTAAAATTTGGATAAATCTGGATTCTATAAATCCCTTTAACAGCTAATGTCTCTATACTAATAGCTAACAGTACGCTGACTAGATACTGAAAAATATTAGGACTGAAAGGCTAGGGAGAAGGAGAATTTAGTCCCACATGGAAACCTGCTACAAGTAGGGAACATTTTTACAGTCATAATTAGAGTGCAACTGTCTTATGGTTTCCTCTTTTAATTTGAACTGAAATGAGTTAAGATATCTTTTATTGCTAGCTTCTTAATAATATTTTTACTTGTGGTTGAAAAAACCTTCAGTTATTATCTGTGGTCTTACCATAGTATTGTCCTATAAAAGACAGAAACAGTATAATATGTAATTATTTTTGTTTACAGAAAGTAAGGATCCCAATAATGTATTTCTGTGTTAACCCTACTAACCAACTTATATGATAGGAAAATTTTAAGTCACACATTTTGGAACATGTCTGGGCTGGCTAGCTTGTGAAAGAATATATATTTTCATCAAAACAATTCAAATTACTGAAGGCAACATCTTGTAGTGGTGGGAAAAATTTATATTCCAAGCAATGTAGTACTTGGACAAGCAGCTCCGATTCCTTAGTTTCATCCAGAATTCAGCAGGTGGCTCATACAGAGTAACTGACAAAACATGCTTAAAAACTTTACTCTTCAAATTATGTTTACTGTAGCTCTGTATTTGATGGGAGTAATTGTTATTGGGTTATGATCTAAAATGCTGAATTGGAGCACTGCAATAACTGCTTGAAACACCTACTATCACATCAAAATGAAGTATTGCTGATTGAATAAAAAAGGCTCTCAGAAGGACTTTCCCATATGCTTTCTGGGTCATCAGTTTGGTCTTCTCAGGAATGTGTTGTTCAGCTTTCCTTTTTCTTTTTTCTTTTTTTTTTTTTTTTTTTTTCTGTCATCATATGAAGAATATCCATGCAGCATGCTTAGCTGGTATTCAGCTGTGTTTGAAACATAGATGGAGATACTAACCATATCACTGCTTTTTATAATAATTCACTTCCATGCACTCCCTAGCAGTGCATTCATTAACATGTTGAAACAGAGCTGGAAATGTGAAGAAAAAAAAAAAGAGGAACAAGCCTACCTAAACCCTAGGCAAACTAGAAAACCAAAACAACCAAGACCCATTGCTTTTTGACAAAGAAAACCTGAGGGTTCTAACAGTTGAGAAGAGTTCTCTATCCAATACTTCCCCACAATTTTATTAAATCCTGAGACTTTGGAAAGTGATATGTCACCAACCAGATTGTTTCAGATTACTGGTTACTAATGATGGTTTTGTCAGCAAAGATTCTAAAGCATGTTTTTAAGGACAACGGAGGTAGTACTGGTTCCCCACCTAGACAGGACACAATAGTTTCCTAGGCTTTGACAAAGGTAGCTTTAGAACAAGTGTACAGCTTCCCCAATTAAAATAAAGTTAACAAATGCCATTGAATTTAGGCCAGAAACTGCAAGTACCATAGATAAGGACAGTTTGATGTGACTGTGACTGTTTTGTCTTTGGAAAATAAACATTTGCATGTTCCCAAATCTTTTCCTTGGCTAAGATGTACTGAAGTGTAGGATGTGTACTATCAGGAATAAGTCTGTTATTTTAAGTCTTCAGCTGTTAGAGTGGCAAAGAACAACATGTGTCCTTTCTTTAGTAACAGGCTTTATATTTTATGCCCTGTCTTTTTCAGAATTCCTGCCCTGAGTCCTCTAGACAATTCTGTCTGGTGTTTCTAAGGTAAGCTAATAAAACCATAACCTCAAACTTTGGGAAAGAGCATGAAAAAGGTAGATAGAGCTACTTATTGAAAGAGTAGTTACAGCAAAGTATTATTAATCCATTAGTAAAGGATTGGAGAATGTTCTCCAGAAAAGCCTCAAAGAAGCAGTCTGGTTCCATGAGTCTTCAAAGGTATATTGTCCAAACATAAATTGCAGGCTGATGGTAATGTTGTACTTGACTCCTACAGTACAAAAAGCAACACCTGATCCAAATTTGTGCTCTGGACTAATTTAAAAATCCTCTAGTTACAAGATCAAGGAGAAGAATTACTGTTCACTTTAATTCAGTAGAAGAGAATTATCATTGCATTTTTACTTATTATTAATGAATAGAGAGGTAGAAGGACCTTTTGCCTGACCTGGGACAGCTATTCTTACATTGTGTATGCTTATGTAATGTGTGAATAAAAGAAGATTCTATGGACCTTTAGTATAAACCAACATTTATTTAGAATGAATATTAGTATAAAGTGGTCCTTTAAAATAAGTACTTTGCATTGACAGTACTACCTGATTTACTGTAAAATTTCAATAAATAATATAATTTTCTGCATTCAAAAACCACAAGTCTGTCTCATCCCTCCTCCAAATGATTTTTTATTTAATATCACATGACTGCAAAAGTACAAACATTAGACTTTTACTGTCTTTTGGTTTTGAGTCTTTTTAAAGAGTCCACATCTTAATATTCTATTTTGAAGAAGAACATAATTGTTTGTAAATGAAAACCAATACATTGGTATATTAATCTTAGCTTTTAGAAAGAAATTGTCTGACAAGGTTGGCAGTACATTTTTGAAAACTGAAAAGTTTGGGATTTTTTGAAAATTGATTAACTTCCAGAGTTTTTGCAGACTCTGAAGGTAATTTTTTTTTTCTTGTATCATTCTATGGTGATTTGTAGATCATCATGGTAACAGATGACAAGGAGTAGATACAGCGATACTTTTAGCAAACCTGTGAAGGAGCATCTTTGAATATGAGTTGCATGGTGGAATCCCTTCTAGAAAGGAAATAATTTTGTTAAATAGCTCCCTTTTGTATACAGATACATAAACGCTGGAATTGCTAGAGGTAGTGCTGCCTTTCCCAGCACCTGCACTCCTGGGAGGTGTTTAGGTTGTTTGCTTTGGTTTGTGTGCGTGAGTGGAGCCATTCTCAGCTAAAACTCAAAACAATTGCTTGCTGAAAGACACATAACCTAAAAGGAAAGAAAACAGAGAATTAGCTCAACACAGCTCATGGAGGAGAGTGTTATATCCTGTGATCTGTGGTGTGTTACTCGTTACACCACTGTTGGCACTCTTGGTCCTGAAAGCAGCTCCCAGTGGCTTTTTCAAGGCTCAAAGGAGTTGCATTTACAGACCTGTACAGATGGATTCCGAGTGGGCAAATCCAGTGTGGTGGTTGGGTTTAGGTGATGTCTGCTGCACACAAATAGCTGTTTTTCCTAGAAAAAGACAGTGTAATTCTTGTTGGAAGATGTGGGATGGAGGAGAAAATGAAAAATAACATTTGTCTATAAATCCCTAAATTGCAAAATTAATTAAGGCAAGATTGACTATAACTGCATGCAGTATTTTTCAGCCTGTAAAAGTTTAAAGGTAAATCACCCTACCTACAGAAAATCTGACTCTAAAGTAGGAAAAAATAAAAAGCCAATTGTGATAGAGTAC
>JAWWEU010000158.1:2536193-2608693 GCA_035583155.1 Acropternis orthonyx | reverse complement strand
TTTAAATTATTTTACAGATATTCTTAAAAATGCCAGTTGCTAAAGTAAAAATGCATCTATTTGGAAATATCTTCGATTACACAGGAAGTTTTTTTGTGTTTTCAGTGGGGAACGGCATCTATTAGTTATCATGTATTTCTGCAGTAGCCCTAGGTGGTTGTATTAATGTGTGATGTCAAAAGTAGGCATTTTATCAGTATGGCAGATAATTTAAAATATTTTGTAACCTAGTTATTATATTTTGTGTAATTTTGTTTCCAGTCAAGCATAGTGTAAAGTAGTTGGCAGGTAACTGAGTTCTCTGATCTCCCAGTGGTGAAAGAGACCACAGAAGTGTCTCGCACTGAGTTCCGAGGAGGGCAGGAGGGAGCATGTGTAACACCTTGCAGATTCCAGCAGTAGGCTGTGAAGCATTTTGTTGCTGTTTTGGCTGTGTGGCATTTTGCTGCAGCTTTGGAAAAGCAGCCTGAGTACAAATTGCCAGTGAGAAAATAGTACTGTCACAATGAAGGGATGGGCGAAGGACTCAATGAGCTTCACTCAGGAAAGTGTTTATCCTTAGTTAGGGAGGGCAAGCCGTGTTTGTCAAGTGCTCCTGCTGAGATCACTGAGCTGAGAGAAAGCCCATGGATGCCTGAGGCCCTTTTTCTTCTGTCCCTTAAGAGTACAGAATTGGTTTGAAAATATCCCCTTGAGAAAATAATTCTCAGATTGCTTCTGTGATGGGAAGGAAAATCTCAAGCCCCAGTGTGTATCAGTTAATGCACATTCTTCTACTGGCTGACCTGAATAGAAATTTTTTCATAACTGAAGTTCACTTCTTCAAGTGCACCTGCCTTTATGGGATGAATCCTTTTTTTGAGCCAAGTTTCACAAGCACTCTTATTTTTTTCCCTTACTAGCACAGGCTACCAGGATTCGCCATTTGGTACCTGCACTGTCTTGTAGAAATGTATCACTTTAGGATTTCCCAAATCCAAACTTGTAACATCAGCTGACAGCAATGGAATTAGAGCACAAATCATGTCTTAACATGATGTTTGCAAAATCTTCAGATTATAATATTTCATGATTGAAAGTGAAATCAAATAGCTCTGTGCCTAATCTATTGGTCACAGTATTGACATTTTTATTAGACTTGTAGCTATGATCGTCTCCCAGTTCTTGCTGTCAAAAGTTTGTGGTAGTTCTTCATGAGTTATTGGTACAGCATCTATCAGTAAGGAAACAGTTTTGAAAACTTAGGTAAAAAAAAAATTTAATGTGCTTTTGGGAGAGTTTAACTTCATCATTTCTCCATTCCTTGGCTTAAATATAAGTAGTGGTTTTTTTAACCTAATGGTTTACCTAAAAAAAACAACCGACATAGCCTCATCTTAAACTGTGTCTAAAATGTATGCAGATTGCCTGTTCAGTGCTTGATTCATGTTGGCACAATGACACAACAGATTTGTTGCCTGAAGTGGTACATGTTTATACATGGTTCTTATTCAGCCTTTATTTGCCGCCTCTTCAGAAGTCCTTCAAACATACACATTTTGACACTGACAAAAGGATTTATATATTTTGTATTGAGCAGTTCAGTATTAGTCATATGTTTTAAAATGAAAGACAAAAATGAGCCTGATTTGTCTGTTTTTAGCAAAACCATTGTTTCACTAACAGATTGACTTTTGTGGTGGGGCAGCTAAGCAAGGAGTCAATCTATTATCCATGACCAAGCAGCTTAAATGTGATCTATGTTAGGGGTTTATTTAGACAACAGCAAAAAAAGTGGTGACCTCTGATTTGTAGTTGTTATGGCCCCATGATACTGACCAGGTCTCTGTTCTTCCTGCAGGAATTCCTTCCTAGAGGTTCTGTGGCAGCAGCCAGGTCAGTCATAATTCCTGTGCTCTACCTCACCTCTGTAATTCTTAGTGCAGAGGCACACACAGGGTGTCTCTGAGAGGGATAGTGTCATGTATTCTAGTGAACTGGTGGAAATTCAGTCTCAAGTATTGAAAAAATATAATCTGGGAAGTATAGATGAAATATGTACAGTTGGTATGTTTTTGTGAATAAAAAGCAGAGTGTTGTGGTCACTTCTGAGGTCACTAACACTCTTTGTCCTTACAGAGACACCTGGCTCTCGTGTTAGCGTAACTCCTTGCTTGATAACAGTTGACGTGGCTGGCTTACAGTACAACTTTTTGATACTTGATCTTGTAGGAACTGAATCAAGAAGTTTTCTTGTTAAAATTCAGAAGCAGAGACTGTGAATATTACCTTGAGTTCCTAATTTCAGGCCATTCTGAAGGTTTCCTTCAAAATTGAGCCTGTCTTGTGATTTTTGAAATCTTGAAGGTAGGCAGTTACTCATTCATGGCCTGATGCGTTAATTGCAGTACCTTCATGCCAGTGCAGGGCAGTAGATCTGGGAAAAAAACCTGTACTACTTCTTTCTGGTCATCACATTCTTTGTTTAAAACTAAAACCAAGCCAAAAAATAAAGGGGAGAATGAAAGGAATATTGTGAATTACTGATAAAGCTGTTTGATTTCTTTTACAATATTGTGCACTAATTTAGAATGGAAATATTGGTAACTGGATAACAGCTGTAGTTAGTAGTTTTACTCTTTTCAAAAAGAATTCACTTCCATATTTGCAAGTTTTCCAGTTTGAATATTCTCTTAAAGATAAACTGGAGAGGAAATGCATGTCTTTATTTTGCAGAAACAAGTTTGAAGAATGGATGAAGACTTTAAAGCACAGGCACTTGACTCTGCTCTTCAGAGTCCATCAGAGACATTACTTTCCATTCGACTGTTGGACTTTAAAACGAGTTTATTGGAGGCAATAGAAGAACTTCGGATTAGAAGGGTAAATTTGTTTATATTGGTTTTGATGTCTTTTTGTTATTTCTGTATATAATCATAGAAATTGCTGCTTAAGTGTGGCTAAACCTCATGCTGTGCTTTAAGTAATTCACCAAGCAGGGTTTTGTTTAAAAACACCATAGTTTTAGGGCGTGTCTGTATTATAAATTTCTCTGTAGACAACACAAAGACAACCCGGTTGTATGGGAACAAGTATGGCTTTCCTATGCTGATGTGCAAAGTTGATAGTTGATGACCACACTATTGTCAAAATTATCTATATTGAATTTTTGTATTTCATTGTAGTTCTTGTCTGTATGAACAGACTTTGATATGAAAAGAAAGAATCCAAGTAATTGCCAAGTCCCTAAGTATTTTTCATTTCATAATTCTTTTGACACTTGGAAGAGAAGCAGTGATTTTGACTTATTTTTGTCTGTTTACTTGTGCTTTTCAGAATTATCTAAGATGGCAAAGAGCTACTGTGATAACTTTATTTCACCATTTTTAAATTGCTAGACTGTTAAGCTAGATCCCTACAATAATAGTGCACTGAATATTGGGGATGGGGGTGTTTTGTTCTTTAAATATGAGTGGAATCATCTGGTAGTACCAAGGTAAAATTGGTTCTGCACTGTTGAAGGCAGCTGTGTGTTCCTGTGGTTAATTTTTCAGTTGTGTTTTTCTGTGATTACTTTTTCAGTTGTGTGTATGTAAACATTTGTTTCTATTTCCCCCCTCAGTGTTTCTGAACTGCTGTGTATATTGAAAGTCCTAAAGTGTATCTTTCTTCATTTGATGAATTTGACCTGTTCAAAATATGTGTATTATTACTTTTAAAATATTAGTATTGATGACATGCTTGATTTATGCTTATTTTGGTCTAAGTTAAATGCTATAATCCTCTCTTTAAAAACCATAAACAAAAGAATGACTGCCATAAAAATAAAAGTAGAAAAGAATTGCCTGAAATCCACCATGGTCTGATCCCCAGACCTGTGTTACAATGGTAGTGTTTAGTCTAGTCTAACTATTTTTGTATTAAAAAGTAAAGGCTGAATATTTTAACTTTTATTCTAATAATTGGAGTATGCTTTTCTTTATAAGATCTGTTAGCTGAATTCCATTTACATTGTTAATTTAACATTATATTTTTAATGCACTTGGTCAGAGTGTGAGGTGTTTATAGAGTGCCAGGAAGTTTCATCTTTTGGGATATTTTTTAGTATTTTTTGTCCGTTTTGTGTCTGCTGTACTACAAGATTATGTGACTGGTGAGTTTATAAAAGTTGCCTCATGAGGGTGAGTAATTTTTTGCCTTAAAGGTATTTTTATTTTCAAAATTGATGCAAATGCGAAGAGTCAATTCCACAGTTAAGATGTGGCCCAAAATTTCTAAAATAGCTGTGCTTTCCTTTACCCTAAAAATATATATTTGTGTATATTTATATATATATTTGCCTGTTCAGGTAGAAATGTAGGTAAAAAAAAGGTTAAGCATGTTACAGACAGCCAATTTGAAACCTTAAAGTATCCCTGAATGCATTTTTTGTTTTGATTTAGCAATCAATTCAGGACTGCTTGCTTAGTAATGTTTGACGTTTGGAATATAAAGCATTAATATTTTGAACAAGCAAGGGTTATAGAATAATATGACTGTGCCTAGTGCCATTCATTTTCATCTTTTTACGTAAAACTTTGTCTGAATGTTTTTTCTGGAAAAAACCCTACAAAATCCTCTCCTAATTTTAGCTATTAATCTTTTACAAATTCAACCAACATGAGATTATTCTGTAAATTTCTAATCAGCCCTGAGAAAAAAGGCAGTGCATAGACCAGAATACAGGGATAACTCAGGGAATTACAGTGCTTGTCTTGCACTGTGCTAATTTTTCCATGGGCAAGAATGAAACACACTAAAATTTGTCATCAGCTCCATAAGAAAGTGAAGGCAAAATTAAAGTTCTCCAGGTTTCTTGCTACTTTTGCCACTTCCTTTCCAGGTTCTTGTGAGGGTCGCTGGACTGACAGCCTGAGGGAGGCAGCAGAGCCAGTACAGTGGATTTTACTCTCAATTTTGTCTTTGACCTGTGACTTGACCTTAGATGAGATTACTTTACCTCTGTTTGCTTCTGTTTTATTTCCCATTGTTGGTCTTGCTTGTCACTTAGGAGACTCTTCAAGACAGGAATTTTCATGTATTTTGAGTTTAATAAACTGCCTTGGATAGTTGCAGTATAAATTCAGATTAATAAAAATAAATTTGCCATTGAAATTATCTGTGTGAAACGTGACAGATGAAAATCGAACTCTTAAATATGAAAATATTCTGAGAGACTTGATGCGATTCTTACTTGATGTCATCAGATACTATATTAAAGTAGAAATATATTTTTTCTGAATATGCTTATTTAAATACATTCATGGACTTCAAAGCATCTATCCTTATTTCACTTTTTTTAGTTAAATGTATAGTTGTAGTTAAACTCTCAAAAATATGAGAAGTTTCTCATAATAAGTGACTGTTCATCTGCTTCATCTTACAGATGAAATCCCAGTCACTGATAGCTGTGCATGTTTATTTTAAAGAGTATGTTGCTTAAATGATTATACTGGATACAACTTCACTTTATTCATTTGGCTGTTCACAGAGTCTTTGTTCTCATTGATATTACTGACATAATATGAATATGTATGAAATTAAAATCTGCAAAAAAATTTTATTTCTCTTTCACCTTTCCCTCAGGAATTATTTCACACTCCAATAGTGTGAATGTGCTTCTATTTTTTTGCCAGTTTAGCTTTCCCACTGATCAAGCACCGATCAGCCTAGTGATTCTTTTGTGGTGGATATCCCATTCACTTTGTTCCAGGTTTGTCAGCCTTGCTCCATAGTCAGCTGAGTGCATTTTCTTGGCATACAAGATATGATCGTTTTCTTAAGGGATAAATATAATCAATTTTGGCAGTATAAAGTTGTAGAGTAGTAGGTCAAATTGGAAGTCTTTAATGCTTTCTAAAGTGTAATACATGTGGGACAACTGACATTAGGTTTTAAAAAAATGTTTACAAGGACAAGAAAGCGGATATATTGTGTTATTTTCTTTCTTGACCTAGATACCAAAAAACATTCTTAGCCAGAAAAGCATGTAAACATAAGAAATCAAGGGAATTCTTTCTTACTTCCACAGAAATGTATTCCAATACCGTGGGGATATGGGTGGTTTTAGTAGCAGTTGAAGAAGCGTAGATGTTGATCAGCTGAACACAAGAAAGATAAATTTTAGTGATGATTTGTAAAATTTTACTGATGTTTTATTTGGTGCAAAGGAATAAGTTTCAGAGACCTGTTCCCATACCTGAAAACCAGCAGCTGTTGAGGCTCTTCTGGTGTTAACTGAGAAAGCCTGGCTGATACCTTAGATTCTGTAATTTGTGCCTTGAGTTTATTAATTTTTATACTCTTCTGTTTAGTCAAAGTTACAAAGAATAAATTTTACTCTTGGTTAGTTCTGATATAGGTATAACTTGGTAAGTCCTGTCTTTTAACTAAAATACTTTTGAAGAAACATTTTTTTCCAGCTCTCAGATTTTGTCATGTTTCTCACGAGGGTAATATTTGCCATAAAAGATAACTATGTTGTATTAAAGAACGTTAGAGTTGCAAAGAACATTGATTTTACCCGTAAAAAGCATTTTCTAGGTTCAAATAAAGATTTTAATATAGGATTCTTTAGAATCCTGTACAAACCTCCACCTTCCTCTCCCCTCCCCCCAAAAAACCCCCTGTGTAAATTGAAGTGATATTGCATGTACTTATCACCCTACTATTTAATGTCAAGCACTACAGAAAACTTCTCCCTTGCTTGAGCCAAAGGAGTATGTTGATGTAGGAGGTGGCATTTGAATCAGCCACCAGAAGTGGGGATCAGATACCTGATTTGCCATGAATTTTCTACCTGTGCTTGCTGGAGTTTCATATCTGTGTTCACAGCACAGAAATGTGGGGTCTCAAACTTCGTTCTGGAATCAGTTCCATGTTGTGGACAGGAATATTCTTTAAAAGCAGGTTGCTTCTGTTATTTTGCTGTTGTTCACTCCAGTCTCCTCTACTCCTAATGATCTTTCCCCCTCTTTCTTTCCCCCATTTTCCCAAGTTTCTGTTACTTTCTCTCTTGTGTTCTGCTGCCCTCTGTTTTGGTATGTTAGACCTTCTGTTGCTTACCCACTTTCATTCTGATGTCACTGAGCAGCCCTTGAGAAAGAAAACACAAGAAAGATATTTACTTACTTGTAAAAGAGACAAATTCTGGCTCACATCTGTTGCCATGATGCAGACAGCCATTATGGCTTTCTCAACACCTCACCTGGATTTTTTTCCTAGTTGCTGTTCTCAGAAGACACGGTTCACCGTGGTGCTGCAGAGCTGTGTGTGCTTTTTTCAGAGAGGTTTGAGCAATTTATCTCAATTCCTTCTCCTCTACCTTAACTATGATTTTGGCTCTTCTAATCCACGTCCTTCGGCATAGTGGCATATTTGTAGTTTTTGTTAGAGGGAGGACATGAAGGAACTTTATAACAAAAAATAAGGGAAGTGAAGAGCTTGAATTAATTTTTTAATGGAGAGAGAAAAAAAGGAAATGAAGGTCGGGAGAAACAATGGTAAAATAACACAGAAGAGAAATCAGTGGCTTTTTTTTGTTTGTTACTTAGAAGTTGGCAAATGGGAGACCATTAACACAGGCTGCAGAGAAATAACCACAGAACAAAAATCCCAGAGGTCTTACAACTGGATTTTATGCATAAATTAGGATATTTTTTAGCAAAATGACTGAAACAAGGTTGGATTTTGATTTCTGTATAAGCAAATAATGTCACTTTTGATTAGGAACTGATTACTTGCAGTTGAAGAGAACAGCATTATAAGTATCAATGCAAGCATATCTAGGAATATATTTCAATAGACAAGATTTATTTAAATATAGAGCAAAGGCATCCTGTGCAGTGAAGTCAAGCAATGAAAGATATCTGAAAGAAAAACATGTTTTGGTATACACTTCTGTGTCTCTGTTGTTGAAAGTTTTTGAGAACAGATTCCAAATATATGGTTGCTACAGGTTTTTGTTAACTGCCGTAGCTATAAAAGTCCAAAACTATCCAGGAACTAAACTTTAGAATAACGCTGCTATAAATATTTTCTCTCCCTTCCATTTGTCCTGGAAACCAAACTTCAGAACAATATCTTGAAGTCTCCTGAGAGTTATACTGATCTGTTTAGTTCATGAAGGGAATTCTAATTGTAGTGTGAAACAATCAGAAACTGTGGTTTCAGTGAGTAGTATTTGATTGACCTGCATGAGAATTGGTTGTGCAATTTTGTAGGAGGCAGATTGTAAGTTCGAAAAAGATAATAAAAGTACCTAGCAGCAGTTTTGGCTGCTTGGACATGAGCCAGCTGTACTCTGTTCCTAAATCTGTTCAGGGTCAAGAATCGAGGGGGCTTGACCAATCCACAGCCCATCTTGTAAAACTACAGCCTGAAGCAAACACTTTAAAGAAGGCTTGACACTTTCTAAAGGTTATAACGAGTAAATAAACCATCAAATTACTCCTCTTTTATTGTTATGGTAGTCTTTTTTATAAAAACACTTAAATCCATGTAGTCCTAAGGCATCTAATAAAAAATGAACACTTTTAAGGTTTTGTGGGTTTTTGATACCTCATCGGAGTTATATACAATATTGTTCTCCTAAGTATAACAAAAATGTTTTTGTCTTATTAAACAGCTGAAAGAACTTCTAAAAAATAAGAAAAGTGGTTCACACAAGTTTTAACAGCTTTCAGTTCAAAATGACTAAACTATAAATGTCCTTTGAAAGATGTAAAAATGATGGATAAGGCGTGTAACTGTTAGTGATTTCACGTAAGAACATTTTTATCATGTAATTGTCATTCTCAGTTTAAGTATTTATGATGTTTATTTTTTTCAACAGTAGTTACATACATACACATTTTTGATAGTTTCCAGGTTTTTCTTTATAATTTGGGAGTAAGTTGGAGGAGTGTTGTTCACTTAGAACTTTTGTTCTTATCCTCTTTAGTATTTGCAGCAAAGGGCTTGCTTAAAATGGAATTTAATACCATTTTCTTAAAATTTTGAGCAAGGCTTTTGCTAATAATATATCATTTTAATAGCATTTGTTGCTTGGACATCCATGGCTTAAGATTACACCGTTATAAGAAGCTCTAAGTTGATCTCATTTGGTTTTAACACTCCAGGGAAGTTAAGGGGATGTATTTTCCTTCAGTACTTATAGATTAGTATCAGAAAACAAATTCATTGCAACTCTGAAGTACTGTTTGTTAAGGCAGAACTGGGAAGCACTGATAATCTTTCAAGTTCTCTTCATTTTCATTTTTTTTACCATAAAGCATATGAAATCTATAAGTCTCTTATCTGTCTATATACAATTGGTACATACTAGAGAAGCAAAACCTAAAGAACTTTTCTCTAGTTTTCTGTAAGTTGAATTTTAATTTTAAATGTATATTTATTATTTCGTATGCAAAATTCATGTGAGTGTTGAGGTCTATTTTTAGAACCTGCAAATATCTCTTGAAATGCACAGGAGTAGCATCTTGTGGCTAGAGGTGTGTCTCCATCCACACATGTGCCTGTAAACTGCCTGCTAATCAAGGAAGTCAGTTTTCACCCTAAAACCTATAAAAGATGTCAGTGTCAAACACTTATTTTAAATCACCTTGGGACATATTTTGCCATTTTATTTCTATTGATAGTACAGTGGGACTATGAATCAAATATTATACCAAGTGGAAAGGGTTGAAAAATCTTCTTTAAAACTGTTTTGTACTAATTGTTGAGTGTTGTTGTGTTCTTGTATCAAAAATTTGGAACCCTCATTTGTACTGAGTCTAGGAAAGAATTGCATTTCTTGAAGATGCAACATACTTTATAGCCAAAACATTTGTATTAGGAGAAAAGAGCCTCAGTTTGTTCTTTCAGTGTGTCAGGAAATTTATTACTTCATCCAGAGGTGATTTTCTTTTGGTCTCATGGTAGATAATAGTTGTTCATGGTATCACAATTCAGTAGAATTTTACTTAAGCCCCAGTATTAAGAGAATAATCTTTTTGAGGCCTGTTTTTAATTGTTCTACTAGAGAGATCCATGTCTTTTTTTTTTTACCCTGCCGAGTTGTCACTGTTTTTCTAAGGATTATAACCACTTCTTTAGGTTTGAGCCCTTTCAAGAGTGCTAATTTTTTCATCAATTTAGATTTCAGATTTTAAACTGTAGTGGAGAAGTTGAACTTAAAAGAGCATAAATGTGCATATACTATATCAAAATACACAGTTCAAATATTGGGAATATTCTTTTGCTTTCACAAAGTCAGTTTGGCCCTTGTTGGAGCATGTCCAACACAAGACCTCAGTAAATGTTAATAGTGCAACAATTCATCAAAGAGAAGTCAGTCTTACCTTAATGTGGTCACTTTTTCAAGCTGTTCATCAGTGTGCAGAGAAAGACAGGAAATCTGCCTTTTGAAGCTCAGAGTGACACATTAGTGTAGCTCCCCAGATCTTTAAAGGATATTCATTATTTTGACTATTTGCAGTAACAGAACAGTGGTGAATGGGTTATGACATACATCAAATGTCGGAACCCTGTTCTTGCAAGAAGTCATGAGTGTTCAATAGGGGAACCTGTTCTTCCTTGTTTTGAGTATTGTACTTGTAAAGGAAGGTCAGTGCTCATGAAAATTTGGTTCAAAAGAGAAGCTGATTCCTGTTGGGGAAATTTGACTTTAATACCAGAATGTTTCAGGAAAATTCTCATAAATTTTTATCAACTGTGATTATCAGCAGATAAGTCTCATTTATTATCACAGCAGTAGTTTGATTCTTGGTAAGATGCTTCTGCAAGAAGAGAAAAACAGGAGAACACACCTCCCTGTTACTAGTACTTCTTCTAGATTATGAAGGAAACTTCAGGCTTCAATAATGGTCTACTCAGATTTTCTGGTAGCTCATCTATCAAAAATATGTGTTGATTACCCACAGTTCTGTTAAACTTTTTTCATTTGTCAGGTCTGGAGGCTTCTTGGCACAGAAAGTTATGATAAACATTTCACTTTTTCCATAATAAGAGAAGTAATTGCTAACACAAGCTTTTCAGTTGTCTTAGGAGGTGTCAAAAAGAATAAAGATTCAAGTGCTTTGAGCGGAATATTGAAGATGTCCGAAAGATTCTGAATGATTAACCATGATTATCTGTGTCATTGACTAAAATGGATTCATGACGCAATTTTGCAGCTTGCTGAATTTCTTTTCATTTCAATGTTTTGACTCTCTTCATCAGAATATTCAATCATCTTTCAATGGTGAAGTCAAGTCTGGTTTATTCCCTTTGAGTCTGGTTTTGTTGTAAGATGCAGAAAAGAATATGTATGAAAAGGGAACTTTCTGCTAATTAGGAGAGCTGTAATCCCAGCTCCTGATCTTCTGCTGTGTTTCAGTCTAAGTTATTTGTTCTGCAAATTTTCTGACCAAACCATCTGAACTCATCTGCTGTTTGGTCAAATCCAGAGAGCTTCTGTTTCCTTTTTAGCTGTGTGGAGTGTAGGCATGTACTGTTGTGTGTACTGGACTGTAAAGGAAGAAAAGTATGAATACATAACTTATGTTGGTGTTTGATTTGCAAGTACTGTCTTATATAAATTTGTTTGTTTTTAACCAGGAAACGGAGACTAATTATGAAGATCAAATAAATAAAATTGTTGTAGAGAAACAGGAACTTGAATGGCAGAAGGTAACTTTCCTACATGCTTTTAGCATTTTACCTGCTGAGTTTTAATTTTAATATATTCATATAAATTGTTATTTGGTACAATTCCTCTTTTTAAGGCTGTTGTGGTTTCTAATAGTAGAATGTGGTAGCCAGTAGTTTATTGATTAGCCATGAACATCTGTAGCTTTTATATTGATTTGGATTGTGCCCAGCCTAGAATTGTGTTTAACAAAAATGTATCATAATATTTGGCATGACTAGTCCAAAGGGATGGAAGTATTTAAGAAATAAGACATTTAGCTTCATGTGAGGCATGTTGACACGGTAGTGTGGGGAAAGCTGTGCAGCAGCTTCTCTGTATTATGCTTGGCTCTGGCAATACAAATACCAGAGCAGCAAACAACTTCATTTGCAATGTTCTGGAAGTGACAATTTTTCCGAAAAAATTATTTTAAACATAAACTTGTGTGTTAGACACACTCAAAAGTAGTTTGTCAGCTTTTAAACGTTCAGAATGAAGTTTTCAGTAATGTAAGTCTAACATTCTTCTTAGAGTTAGGGCTCCTGAGGTTATGCTTTCATAGGAAATCCGTTCCCTTCTCTAATGCAATCAAACCTATGACCCCTGTCACTAGGTTACAAGATAAAAGTCTTCACTCTGTGTGTTTTAGGATCACAGAGAAAACAGTAATTTCAGCTCTATCCTTGATCTTGGGATATTTAACATCTTAGTAGTAAAGGAAGACTATTTCATCTTGGAGTTCATCCTAACCATCTTAAATTAATAATCCTAACTATGTGCTTTTCTTTCCTGAAAGATATATATGTGCACACAGAAACAGGAAACATTCCATATTTGTAAAAGCAACAGTGCCTTCAATTTGTAATCTTTCTTTGCTTTTCTTAGCCTAGCACTGCAGTTCTTAATAATCTGGGTTCAAAAGGGATGATTTCCATCCATTCTGAGAGTTTAACAGCAATTTAATTTACCATTCATAAAAAGATGGGACTTACAGGTAGTTGGGTGAACTCTCTTTTTTCCTGTGCTTTAGATTTAACCTTGGCACACGGCAAAGCAAACGTAAACAATGAGGTGTAGATTTGGGGAACTTCATGTGAGCACCTATTCTTGAACTGCAAAGGAACAAGTTGATACAAGTTTCCAATCCTGGACATTCCAGTAAAATGAAAATTCTAAGTATGGCGTTTAAATTGAATAAGTGACCGGTTGGTTTCTGAATGCAGAATCATATTGACCTCAGTAGTAGTTCAGTATGCAGACAGCTTCTCCTGGCTTATCAAAGGTTCTCTTACGTTTTTTTCCTTCAGAGATTTCCCCTTCAATCAACATTTCTGTCATTCCTTTTATTTTACCTTGAATTAAAAAAACTAGTTTAAAATAAAGACATGACTTCAGCTAACTTTCTGGTTTAATATTACAATTTTAAAGCAAATGTTTGTTTACATTTTATGAATATTGTTGCTGCTCTTGAAAAAAATATGATAGATAGGGAAAACAGAATAACTGGAGAAAATACTGAGTACTCATTATACTTGCTATGTATATCAAAGCTGATTTTGCTTATATTTTTTAAAAATAACTTTGTTCTTCATTCTCCCTGCACCACACATACATGCTGTATATGGAAAATTTATTCCAAAACAGAATTTCTGAGAGAGAAAATGATATAATCATTTTCTTTGATAGTCTTGCCTGTGAGGCTTGTTAGGAAATGACTACTTGTAGACACTCCCCTGTCTCTTTTTTAGAGTAAAATACATCACTTGAATATACAGTACAATGAAGCAGTATGTTATAAAGACTTCAGTACTGCTTTTTTTTTTTTTCATTACACCCATGACAAAATTGTATAAAAGATGACTGTTTTATGAAACCAAACTTATATCTACATAAATTATTATATGATATTGCCTTGAATTCCTATAATTTAAAGTAGTGTCATCTTAATTTGTCAGTACTGTGGATATAAAATTTTATTCCTGTGCTGAGTAGGAATACTCCACTGAGAGCAGTTGATTTGCTGTCCATCCCTCTGGCTCTCTGTTGTCCTTGGTTTGCTCATTACCCACTGGAGAACCTGTGCGTTTGAACACAGTGCTAAGGGACAACCTGAGGAAAACCTTTCTCAAGAGTTCTGTTTTGATGTTTTTGAATATTCATTTATGTAGTATGTACATAAATCAAAACTTTCTCTACTTACCTTACAATGAGTTAATGAGTAAATACATGAATATAAACCAACTTACCTCCATGGATTCTTCTCTTGAATCAAAGGGCAACAGCTCTTACTTGTGGAATATGATAGCAATACCAATTTGCTGGAGAAAATAGCAATTTTGGAATGGACTTTAAAAAACTCTCGATTTCTCAATTAAGGCAGAAGAAGAAATTAGACTTCTTGTGTGTGAAACAAATGGTCAGCTTACTTTCATTCATTCTTTTTAACAGTCTCAATTTATATTTATTTTTGTGCAGCCATTACTGATTTGTTTCCTGCTTTGCACTAATATTCCTTGACTACACATTCATCTATATTTTGAGATAGCTGTGCAAGGACAGAGCCTTTTGACTACCTTTACCTAATATATTTTAGTGTCTAGAATTTAAAAAACTGATCTTCCATACATGTTTTCCTTGGTACAGGTAAAGTATCTTGTATAGGAGCATGATGCTTAAAAACGTTTGAGACTTCCAATTTGCACAGTGTAGTATTAGTCTATGAGAATATGATATGAAATTATAAAAAAAAAAAAATCTTCACTCATTTTCTTGATTTTTTGGGTGAGAGTAAAGCCAGACAGTAGCATGATAAAAATTTTATACTCTCACCTTACACTTAGTCCTTTCTGCCCTCCTTCAGCTCTTTCCTATAGCTTGTTAAGTGACTAAAATTTAACTAAAACCAGAATAACATGTTATTTTTAAATGGGATTATAGTTTTTAATGGGTATTAAAATTCTGTTTTGACTGCCTGCAACAGTGTCAAGATGTTGTGTTAAGATGCCAGTGGGTGGGATTACATCTGTAGGTTGGTGGGATGGGCAAGAGTTGCTTACAGAAGTCTTAGCAACAGGTCTGTATTCTAGAGGTGAGAATTGTTACCTGTTAAGAATTGAAGAGAAGCTGCTACCAGAAAGATGATTACAAGCTAAGAAGTGCCTCTTTTTATTCCCCAAGGGTTTTTAATCAGTCATGTCTTTCTAAAAGTATTTAGCAAGGAATCAGGTTTGTTCTTGAAATACTATATATGTGGTTTGGTGTAAAACAATACTCAAGTCACACTATTGTTATTTCTTGTGAGCAGGAAACTCTGCAGCATCAGACGGACACGTTGCACCAACAAAACAAAGAAGCTATGGCAGCTTTTAAAAAACAGGTAGCAAAATAAGGCCTTGTAGCTTCAACAATGAGATTTTAAAATATGATGACATCACAGCAAGTTATCAGCTGGTATGAAAACAGTTTTCTGTTGCATATAAAATAGAAAAAAATAGAGCTCAAAGAAGTCATGTCCTTTTCTCTGGACACAGTGTAATGCTTGTATTTTGGCAGGTCTTCCCAGTAAGCCACTCCTTCTGGGATTTTTCACTTTTATTTTTCAAAACACTCCTAAAGAAGATAATGCTTCTTTTAGTACTTTTCATGTTCTGTTTTGTTTTTTTTTTTTTTTGTTTTCCTCCCTAAGATGGCATGACCTCTCCAAGGGTAGATTCATAAACCATGGTAAAAGGTCTGCCACATAAGTTACTCTGGCCAATGTTTATCAGTCTTGCATTTTAGTGTCCATAAGATATAATGAGCAAATATTAAGTGCTGAAAGACCTTAAAGAGAGCAGTCATAGGAACTGAAACTGTTGCACATGGTGATGAAGAATTTATCACTAATGCTGCATTACAATCATATCACACACAAAAAAAGAAATTTGCAAGCAATTAGTTTTTTATCTTGAAAAAATAATTTGAGATTCCCAAATCTCTACTTGTGACTCAGTAGTTACTATTGTCTAAAGAACATCAGGAATTGCTCTGTGCAGGGTAATAGAACTACATTGTCTTGTCAAGTAGCATGAATAAAATTAATGCCATGTGTTGTATTGACTTTGTTTGTTTGTTTCTTTTCCTTTTTCTTTCCATGACCTTGACAACCAAGTTACAGGCAAGGATGTTTGCCATGGAAGAAGAAAAGGTACTGTGTAGTTATTTGTTATTTGTGATCTAGACAAGCACATAAGCAAACAATAATACCATATGACTTACCAAACATGTCCTAGGTATAAACTAAGTATATTACAGTTAAGTTTTATTTCTTGCCATGGCCTTTGCAAAAGAAATATCTTCATAACTTTGTTATTTCTGGTATTGTTTGGGATTGTTTGGTTTTGTTTATAGCCTATAGAACTTTACCTGTGAATTGTCACTTTAAAATCGATTTGTGCTAAAATCAGTT
The DNA here is from genome assembly GCA_035583155.1 of Acropternis orthonyx. Taxonomy (NCBI): domain Eukaryota; kingdom Metazoa; phylum Chordata; class Aves; order Passeriformes; family Rhinocryptidae; genus Acropternis; species Acropternis orthonyx. Next base: position 2,592,557 of record JAWWEU010000158.1, on the reverse strand, counting down.
GGAGAAAGAGCGTTCTTTGATAGTTCTGTATTGAAGCTATACAAAATTTACTTTATTCTAGGGGGGTGAGACAAACTGTCTCTGGCCTTTCGAAGTACTAGCGAAAAATAACTTTCCTAACTGGTTTAGTGAAACCAGATTTTAGTGGTGTTTTTATTGATTTAGCTGAGCTGGTATAGTAAGGAACCTGAACTAAACTGAAGTAAGATGTACTTAAGCCTGAATTTATGTATTTTTCTTAACTATATGAGTTTTTATACCAAGTTGAATGCCTGTTTCCTTGTCTGAATGAAGGAATTGAATTTAGTATAACTTGAGAGCCTGTTTTAAACAGTGAAGTCAGTGAATGTCTGTGTGTGAACTTTATTGTTTCACTTAAATTTCCCAGTGGTTATGAGAAGGTGAGTATGCTACACATTTTATAAAAACTTGCACAGAAATTTGCAAACTGGTTAAATGGTTTGAAAATATATAAAAGTAAACATTATTGTTTTCTACATTTATATTTTCTGGCAAAGCTGTTTACTTGGTTGTATTTGGGCTTTCTTCTTACTAAGACATTCTCTTTGTCCACATATACCCACTTATTAGTCTCCGATCTGTGTTTTCAATGACTGCTACTGTTTCAGAATTACATTGTATGCTGATTAATTTTTCTTTCTAAATTGAATTGAATAGTACTTTCAGTACTTTGTAGTAAAGTAACTGAAAGAATAAATTAAGCTTTAATATTTCAAGATACAGTTGAAAGACCATTTTTTTGTTCCAATTCAGATTATATGTGCTATTTGTAATCAAGGTGGTTTCAGGACATTGCCCAGCCAGGACTGTGTTAGAAATCACTGGAACCAGCAGGGATGGTTGAATGGATGTATTTGTGTTCCCTGGTGTATTCTCTGATATTTTGATTCTGCTCTCCATTGGGTTGTTGCTGCCTAAGATTCTTACCTGATTTACTTCTACTGAAGTCCTTTGACTTTGTTCATGTGCCCATATTATATATGTTTGTGTGTATACGCACACACATGTATTTTTATATAAAAATACAAAATGTACTTAGTAATTCTACTGATAGTGGATTACAGTTCAGTCTTTGTGGTTTGGAAAAACTGAGAAAGTTTTTTCTGTGAAGACCCTTCTACAGTGACTAAGAAAATGGATTTACCTGAAACATTTTTATATGTTTAATGTTGTTCTTCTAAATTAAAGGAACTTACTAATTCTGCCTTTATTAGGCTTGTCTATCCCAGAACAGAAAATTTCAGGACTTGCTGACTATGGTCATGCGGTGGAAATATACTATTCTATAATATATATATATACACTATATATATATATTAGTGTATATAAATTATATTAAAACATACTATTTGTTTTCATTTTTCTATTTATAGCAATATATTTCTACATTGTAAGATTTTTAACTGTATTTTTCACCAATGATTTTTTCTGTCCTAGTGGAGTAACACTTCATTTTTGTAATATTCTTTGTGATAAATTCTTAATGTAAATGCATTTATTCTGCCCAAATCCTGAAGTGCAGCTTTTGTTGAAAGGGAAAATACCAACTTGCTGTAGAAACAAAAGAAAAAGAAATTGATGGACTGAAAGAAACATTAAAAACATTACAGGTAAACAGTTATTTTTGGTAAATAGCTTTTTTTGGTATGCAAGTGTTTTGGCTTTTGTTTTTTACCTAGTAAGAAAAAGTTGTTTTTAAGGGGATCTTTAAGGCCTTCTTGTCTAATTTTTCTAATACATATACACCTAAAACTGGTTTTCTGTTCTAATCTTCAGTGTCAAGACTACTTTAAGGTAGCCTTCTCATTAATGTTCTTTTCTTCCAGAAGAACTGCAGACTCAGAACTCCTAATACTGTGTGAAGTGTGCTTGCTTTTCCCTTCCACAGTATCCCTGTTTCTTTCTGCTCTTGTTGTCTACTCACCTCTCTGGAATCTCTGGTTTTGGACTCCTAAACAGAAATAAGCATTGACGCTGAACCTCCAACTTGCAGTGCTACCTGTGGTTTTGGGTATTTTCCTTTATTTCACTGGGAGATGTCTGTATTTACCAATTAATCTATGGCTTAAGATAAAGGCAGATATATTGAAAATGGATTATTAGCATTGTAATTCATTGCGAGATTTCAGGAGTTACCAGGAACTAACTATTTTTCTACCCAAAACTGAATGGGATAATAATTAATTCTATTGAAAACAAATTAGTTATAATGGATTATTACCATGATTTTGCAACTTGTTTTGGTTCTTGTCAACATTTTCTTATAATGGGATGCATTTACATGGTATCAAACTGTTTATTTAATAATTTAGTTAGCACTGAATGCATTTTGGGAGCAAAAGAAATTAATTCCCATAGCTGGCCTTCTGTGCAATAGCTATAGAGATTTTGCTGCCTTGTTCCAACCTTGGCATAGCATAGACGATGTAGAATATCCCTCCAAGGTCTGCTGGACATAATATGTGGACAGCAACAATAATGAAAGATTCCACTGGCCTTTCTTTTGGAAGATAAAACAGAAATTGAAAAAGAGCTTAACTTAGAAGTGTAATGTTCACAGATCGAGCATTTGTGTAACAGTACAGCTCAGATCTAGGAAATTCTGCTGTAGCTTGAGGAAGCAGGAGGTCACAATGAACATGTGATCCCAGGAAAATTTTTTGGAAGTCAGCCTAAAATAAGAGTGAGGAGTTTTTAATTCTATCTGTATTTCTCTCTATCCAGAGAGTCAGAATTCTACCTTAAAATTACCATTCTCTAGGTTTTTCCTAGAAATAATATTTTCTATATAAGATTTGCAGACACTGGGTTCTTTGACATTACTCTTCTTTCTTACTCTGAAGTATTATGCAAGTCAAAATACTCTGTCCATGGTGTATTAAAATAGTGTTAATGACTTCTAATGTCAGCCTTATATTATTAAAGTGTATGAAATTAGTACAGTATGTCTTTATATGCTACCATTCACAATATCTAACTAGATGTTTTGGGTTTTTTTTCCAACAGGGAGCAGATTTATATTCCTGTAGGAGTTGAGGGAATACTTTTATTTCTCTCTCTTCTTCTCTGTTTATTTCTAAGGGTCTAGTTTACAGACTGTGGTCCATTTACACTTTATACCTGTCAGAAAACGTAAGGATTTATGCATTTTTCTCAAAACTTCTCTAGTAACACATCAGTCTAAAGTGGTTTTACATGGTTTAAATATTGAAGTAAAATTATGTAAAGTGAGTCTAATAATAAAAGAAATAGTGTAATCATTAATTCCAAACCAGTATTACGGTACTGGATGGATTGGTAACAAATGCAATTGAATGTTAGGTATAACAGTATCTAAATATGCAGGTTGTTGTCAGAAAAAATGGAAGTACAATTTGTTGAATAACTCTCTCTTGTTTTACAGATTTCAAAATACACTTTACAAAAGAAACTAAATGAAATGGTAAGAAATTAATACAAGTCAAAAAATAAGAGTTTTTATGTAAAGCGAATGTCTGCTTAGAGTATAATCCAATACTAACCAACTTTAATGATATGTGATAATTATTACAAATAATGAAGGAGGTGTATCAGCTTTAAATGTGAAAAACAAATGCAGTGTTTTCAGGTTTTTATAGTGTGACAGCTACTGTTTCCGATGTGACATTTTTTTCTCAATGAATTAAAGTAGCATAGGTACATTTGTTCTCTTTAAAGTTTTTTTATAGACTGTGATTTGAATAATATAATTATATGACTCTGATAAGATCTAGCATATTAATCTCAAAAAGTAATAGAGAATTCCAAGCAGTTCTTAGTTTTGTTTTTAAGAGAAATTGGTGTTTTTCCTCTCACTCTTTTTTACTGCTCTTCTCAGAATTACTTCTTAACATCAGTTCCCCTGAACAGTTTAGATTTCATCCAGTCCAGCTCACTCCCTTTGACACAGGGAATAAATTTATACAAGTGACAGCACAGTAACTCTGAACCCTGTTGTCTGTTTTAGGAAGTGAAAGAGTGAGCTGCAGAAACATTGCCAGGCTTGATTGAATAAATGCTGTGAAAATTCTGCTGCTGCTCAACTGGAAAGAATAAAGATAATATTGTCAGACCATTACAAACTGTGATTTTAATTAAGAAGCTCAAAAAAACTAGAGTCCAGTTTAGCTTTAAGTACCATGACATTTGTACTGAAAGTCATCTTCAACGCTACAGTGGTTTTACACAAAATATGGTGAAATTGAATAATGTGCCCTCTGACCTGGGAGATAAGGCTACAAGTTAAAGATCAAAGGCAACATAAAATGTGTTTTGTCTTACTTCACTTTTAACTTGTATTTGTTCTTAAAATACATCTGATCTAAAAATGTGTTAAAAATTTACAAGATTATTAGACTTACATTTAGGTAATTTCACATATTATCTTTCTTTCATAACTTAAAAGCTCAGTCTTCCATATGAATGAAAATATTTAAATGACAAGACCTTTTCTATAAGGTGGAGATGCATCTGTGTTGCTTAAACAAATATCTTCCTTTCTTATGTTTAGGAACTTTTCAATAATTGATTATTTGAATATTTTGAAAACATTGGGGTACTGTGCCTTCAGTACAGAGTAGGGTAACTAAAAATTCAATGGAGTGAAGGGAATGATATTAGAAATCCTCTTTTGCATGGAGCACTAAACGTAACATGGAGTTTGGACTTAGTTATGGAAGATGCTCTGATAAGAAATGATGCAAACAAAAAACCACGGGGTAAACAGAAGTGAATTCTTTCCTGCAGCCTTATGCAATAGTGGGCTACTACAGTTTTAGACTAGGTCAGATTCTACCAACTTTACTCCCTGAGTGGCTGCACTGAAATAAATGGTGCTTTCAAGGCAGTTCATGGTACATTCAAAGTACTAGCAGCCCATATATGCTCTTAGTCATCACAAATGGCGAAGTGTTTAAAAGTAAAATGGATGAAATTCCTAACCATTCATTTATCTGACATCCATTTCTGTTTCAAATTTTGGTTTGTTAAAGACAGATTAGATCATGCTCTGGCTTGTGTTTTGAGAGTAAGCAGGCGTGCTGTTCTGGCACCTTAGAAACCTGCCAGTCAGTAAATGAGCTTCTGTGTGTGCTGGGGACTGAGCGCTGATGTAGCATCTTATTTTGGTTTTGTTCCTTTAGTTCTGTTCTTTTAGTCTAGCATATGCAATGTTAATACTTTACATATACACCATATTTTAGCATGCTGTCCAGTTAAATTTGGAAAATTTTAGTGCTGGTATAAATCTTACGATACATGCTATAATTTTGAAATAGTGGAAGGTTTTGTTTCATATTGAAAGACAAAGAAATAAAGAATTTATTTTTCATGTATCTTCTTGTTGTTGTTTCCACAATGAAAGTGTTGATTATTGTATGCTGTGTATGTGCTTTGCACCTCATTGCATACGCTCAGTAGTGCTTGTGCAGTCAGGAGGCTACAGGGTGGTTACTGAAAAGCCAGTTTGGGCTCTGGATAGCATTCTTTTTTCTTGCTGCTGCAATAAGGAAATAACTGGACAAAAAGGGCTGTGGTCAGGTCTTGGTTACCTGACAGGTGATACACTGTAGAATGCCAGAACTCTGTGAGTGTAGCAATCTGTTCTTGTCTTCCCATACTAGCTTGCATTGTCTGATCCTAGGCATGTTGGAAAGGGTGAGCATTTGGAGTTACTTGTCTTCTGCAGTACCTAAATCTTAAATATGTATGTTGTAGTGCTAAAATGTTAAAAAAAAAAAAAAAAAAGAGTGAGATTGAGAGTGGTGTTGACTGCTTTAGAAACCAGATCTTGTGTGCAGTTCAGAAGAGCAAATTTGGAGTGTAAGATCTCTGTGTGGTCAATGGGAAAACAGTGCGTCAGTATTAGTGAGTAGATGGGGTGAGTGCCTCTGTGAAAGACTGATAACTAGTCTAGTGTCACTTGCTGACTGTATTTGTATTGGTAAACTAAATGTATGTGAAACCATTTAGTGAAGCTGCAATGAAATGGTCTAGATTGATTAAACTCTACTGCTCTTCAGAAAAGAGGGAAGCTGCTTCCAAATAGCTAATATTGTTCACAGCAGGCAGTCACCTGAACTGTGTCCAGGAGCTGCTTACATGAGTCCTGCCTGGCATAGGCCAACACGTGTCAGGGTTATTTTAACAATACCACTGGCATTTCCTGAGAGCTTCTCTGCTGCCATTTAGTTTTCTAATACAGGTGTAGTTGCCAAATGAATGACAAAGTAATTACTGCAAAATGTATAAAATATATGAATGTATTAAATATACAAAACTTTAGAAGTTGGTTCATTCTTAATAATCTACCATAGGAATGTTATTTTCTTTCTGCATTTTTAGGAGTTTGTCTGCAATCATACTTTATTGTTTAAAAACACAGTGAGAAGGCAGTGATACAGTATAAATTATTTGTAAGTAGAAAAATGGTAGGAACTAAAGGAACTATTGTGAAAAAAGATTCCTCTTTTGAAGATTTACAGTTGGTAACCCTTTGCATAATTTTCATGTGATCTTGCCTTAGGTCTTCATGCCACTACATCTCCTTTGTTTCTCTGACACTTTCACCTCCCAATTACCACCTTCTGCTTCACTGAGTACCTCTGACTAGTGACTCAATTTCCAGAATATCTATGAGATATGAGCAGTTCCCTCTTTGTGTTCTTCCAGTCACCTACTTGACCCTGAGCTATTTCTTTGGTCTAGTTCCACCAAGAAATCATTGTGCCTCAACAAACCATATGGCCACAATCAATTCCACTCCCCATCCCAGCTTATCTTTATTACTAGTGGAGGGCAGGGCAATAATTCCTGTTCTTGCAGTATCGGACGTTAGGAAGAAGAACCAAGATTCTGTGGGTCTTCCTCCAACTCCAGGGTCATACCCTCCCTATCCCACAGTGTCTCCTGGTGTTTCTTGATTGTCTTCTTTGGAAGAATGTTTTATGACCTTTTCACTGTGAGCAGACAAATCACATACTCAGGCTTTTATTTTATAGTGCACTAAGCCTGGAGAGCAGCTTGCCATCAAAAATCATATTTAGGCAAGTGGTGAGGTCCTAATAAACCTCTTAAGAGAGACATTAGGATAACACTAGAGAAAAAATCCATATTAAAAATGCAAAACCCTTCAGATCTTGCCACAAGCTGTTCAAGTCTCCCATTAGTGATGCCTCCCTGTTCATCAGTCTCAGAATAAATACACCTAAGGAACTATCAGGAAAAACAAAGACGACTTTTCCTTTTCATTTTTTTGTTATAAAATCCCCCTCCTAGCATTTGTTAAGCACAGTTCTTCAACAGTTAAATTATGATTAGGAAGAAGAGAAAGTATATGAACATTCTCAACCTACATTCCTTGCAGTGATTCTATAAGTGGTGGTGTTTCTTTACCAGTGCTTCCATTATGACTTTCCATTTGCTGTAGTGTGTTTAATTTCATACCTTATAAAACATGAGAAATTTGTATTGTATATCCTGTTTTGCTAGCCTTATGGTGGTCATTTCTTTTGATTACTCTCAGCTTTTATTATCCTCTGATGCTTGGACATGTATTGCATTTGTTACTGTATGGAAATGGAGCCTTGCATAACCCAACCAGGCTGGGCCAGATGCATCCTTGTGTAACTTGAATTTACACACAGGCATGAATTTGGCCCAATTCATTTTAATTGCTGTGTTGCTTTACTGTAGATTAGAAATAGATTAGATATCTAAATAAATGGTTATCCTTTCTGAGGAATTAATTTAACCCATTCTCTTAAGAGAAAATTAATTTTAAAATTTAGCAAATAGTACCTCCAAAGCTATTAACAGAAAACAGCACAAAAATGAACACAAAAAAATTAGTATATATGAAAGAAAGGATAACAAATAGCTTAAAAAAAAAATCAGTGGGTTGTGTCACTGAATAGTTTCCTGTGAATATGTATTTTCAATTGCCTCCCACAGAATGAGAGAGAGATTGGTAAAATTCATTAAATACATTTTACTTAATTACTGCAGGGGTTTCATTGTGGTAAGATATTACTTAGGCCAGCATGTTAATAGAAGTAAAAATAAAGTGTTAAATGCTTACAAAAGTAGTTAGAAACTTCCCTACACAGAAATAATCTTAAAGGAGAAGCAAATTCATCATATTTCAGTATGTTAGAACTGAGGAATTAATAATTAATTACTCATTAAAATGTAATATATTTTCCTAGGAAGCATGGGGTATTAAGCTGCAATAATTTCACTAATCTAAATCACAGTCACCACTGCTCTAGAATTGCTTGATGCAATTCTGATTTTTGCTGGTGTGTTGAAATTCTTTTATTTAAGTGTGTCAAGTACACAAACTGTCTCCTGATTGTTCTTGCGCTGTGTCATTTTTGACAGTCCCAGAGGTGAATGGATGAGGCTGCCAGGCACCTCTGGAGATGGCTCACGGCAGGGTGAGCCGGAGCTGGTGGCACTGAGCCATGTCCCGTTGGGTGTTAGTGTCTGTACAGATAAGGGCTCTGCAGCCTGCCTGTGCAACCTGCTCCAGTGTTTGACCACCCTTACAATGAATTTTCTTCCCCTCAAGTTTCCTGTCTCTCACTTGGTGTCAGTGACACCACTGAAAGGAGTCTGACTGTGATTTCTTCATTCCTTGCACACACACCCCTTCTCTGTACATACACGTTCCCCAGATGCCCCCTGAGTCCCTCTCCTCTCCAGGCTGAACAGTCACAGGTGCCTCAGCCTCTCCTCACATGTCAGGTGCTCAAATCCCTTGATTACCGTAATGACTCTGTACTTTAAACAATGCTATATTAGAAAAAACCCTATTTCAGTGTTTATTGCAATAGAAATGAAAAAGTTTTCATTGTTGATTAAAACCATATTATGCTGGAAAGACTTTCAGAGCATAAGAGGAAGACCATGCTTTTACTAATGGCTTGCAAAGATTGAACAGTGTTTGCATAATGGATTGTTTCTGCTGTGTAACAGGAGACAATAAATGTTCAGAGGCCACACTGGCACTGTTGCCAAAGCTTAAGGAGCATCTTTTCTTACCTGTCTCCAGCCGCTTACTTGTATCTGCCCTGTGCTGGTCTGTGAAGTGGCTGGGACAGTGGCTTGTGGGGGCTGTGATTTGGGCTGTCCAGAAATTTTAACTAGGCCTCACCTTTTGTTGTGTTGCTGTGACCTTTGATCATGGTATATTGGATTTAATACTGCAGCAACTACAAAGAAGCAGCTGAGTTGCTGAACCACTGAATTGTTTTGTGAACAGCTGATGCAGGGTGGGACTGCATGGACATCCTGCATCAGAGGAATGTGAGAATTCAGTGCTGTACTGAGTGGTGGTGCAGGAGGACAAGTGTAAACTGCAGGCAGCGTTAGCATGTTAGGCCTTGTTCACAATACAACGACAGATTAAATAACATGTTTAAGCCACAGAACAAAGGAAAACTTGAGATTAGGATTTGAAAGCAATTTATACATTTCTGCAGGCACTTACATGAGAGTTGTTCTAAATATAAGGGACAACATATGAAAACATGTAAAAGTGCTTTTTAGATAATCTAACACACAGGAGAAGGTCTTCATGCTGTCTGGAAATGGGAACAGATACGAAATACCAGTTTCATAGATATGAAATAAACAACAGAGATACTGAGGGAATGATTTTGCATGTATGCTGTTATGTTCAAAAGCATTTGGACGGCTACTTACTGTCGTTAAATGGGTCCTTCATTTATGTTCCTAACAGGATCAGAAATTACAGATGCACTTAACAGCGAAAGAGGAGCATCATAAGAAACTGAATGAAGTTGAGAGGTGTTATGCTACTATTGCATCTCAGTTTGGAGTCATAAAGGGAGTTCATGGAAAACTAGAGCACAGTGGTATGTATGTCTTAAATGTCCTCCAGCATTTGGTTTTGCAGTGTTTTGATAGCACTGAGTTGGAGACACCTGATAACTCAAAAAAATAGCACTTGCCCTGTGCAAAATGCTGCTGCTTCCTGGTACACCACTACAGTTTTGTGTGTGTGACCATGTAGGAAATTATATTGAGAAACTGATTTGTGATAAAGCAATCCATCCCTCAAAAAAACCCAACCCTAGAACAAACTGAATGAAAAAAAAACACTCCAAAAAGCTTCTTAGTTTGGACCAGCTTCCTGTTATCATTCAGCATGAGCAACTTAAAGCAGTTGTACCAGCTCAAATGAGGGTGTGAAAGTAAAGGAATTAGCAAACAGGGGAAAATGAATGGTTTTTAATGTAGATTTAATGTTGGACAATGGACAAAAAAATTAATGAAATAATGAAAATTATTTTATTGTACAGAAGTATAAAATCTTAAACCAGTTCAATAAATAAATAGGATGATATGAATAATTTTACACAGATTACATTCTTGCTATATGTCTATTCAAGCTTTATAAATCAGTACCACAACCCCATTCAGGTGTTGAAACATAAAATTATTTTGAAACTACTAATAGACAAAAATACTATTCTACACACTTTTATTTTCTATAAATATATAATTTTTATCTGTCAAATAATAACCTGGATAACCAAGTAACAAAAATACCTCATTGAAATGAAGTTTTCTCCCTATTTTTTGAGAGATCCTCGTTTCTCGTAACAAAGTGATAAATTTCTCTGCAAACATCACCGTGTACGTGTAAAATATAGACTTGTGTATTGTTTTGTGTGCCTGGAGTTTTCATCCATGTAAACACATACACAGGACATTAAAAAGAAGTGCTCTTAAGGAAAACAAAATGTAGTTGTATAACTGAAAGCAAAAGCAACCAACAACAAAATACCCAATCAAACAAATGAACAAACAAACAAAAAACCCCAGAACACCAAAAACTTTTCAGATACTGAATCTTACTGAATTTTTGGTTTCTGTCTGAAACACCAATGGTGTTTTTTTTTCAGATCTAGTTTGAATAAACTGGTGACATATTCTATTTATATTTGTGATATTTCTGTACCTCAAGTTACTTTTTGTATGCAATTTTTATGAGGTTAATATTTAGTATTAAAAACATATTAAGGTAAAATATTGCTGTATTTTGCTTTAATTTACATTGGACAGGGGTTTACTGTTATATCAAGTACAAAAATATTTTTGCAATTTCATGGAAAAATAACACTCTCAGTATTTACTACATTTGAATGATAAAAAAAATCTTTTTTTGCCATGTTTCTACTTGTCTTTATCAGTAATTGCAAAGTGATCCTCTAGAGGAGATTTAAGAAGCCAATATCTTCACCAGTTTGACTCTAGTGTGTGTTTACACAGAGAATTCAAATTGCATGGCAGTGAATAAGATGTGCAACAGGCATGTAGGTAACTTGTAAATTCTGAGCACGAAACTGCTATCAGTGGGAAAGTCAGGCAGGAAGTATATGAACAATTTTATGCAAATCATTTAAGTTTTTTAACTGCTGTTCTTTATCTGCTATATGAAAGCAATATATAGGGAAACAAGAAAGCGAAAATCGATGTGTTATAGTGCTGTAGAGGGAAAATACCAGAATTGGTAATAAATCCAGAATTTTATTGGATAACCAATGTTCTACTATTAGTACTTTAAAGCCAGAGAGTGAGCACGTATCTGTTGAAGAAAGATAGGAGAGAGTTTTACCAATTTTTGCTTGCTTGTTTTTGTGGGGGCTTTTCCTAAGTTGTATTAGAAGATAATTGTTACATTCTTCAGTATTTTAATTTTTTAAGCACATATTCTCATACAAAACTGCAAAATTGCTTATTGTATTGTAAGGCTGTTGTTCATCTTTCCCCATGCTGGACCATCTTTAGCAGAAAAGGGAAGGACTTTCTGGGTGTGATGGATTGTCCAGAGCTCTTGTATTCAAATGTGATGCCAGAAGCTTATTGAGGGAAATCAAGAAAAAAAAGATTAGGGGTGAATGAAGAGGAATCAGAAAATAGAAATGGCTGAAGAGAGGCCTCAGAGGATCAAAATACTAAGACTGAATAGAGGTGACTGAAAAAGTACAGGGGCCAGTGAATATCTTCAGTTTTTCATTGTGCATTTTCAAGCAATTTTCCAGTTTTATCTTGGCTTGTATAAAGTCTAAGAGAAAATTCCCTTCCCTTTCATAAGGGACAGAGGTTATTCTTAGAGTTTTCTGCTCCATAATCCTCTGCTGTTTGCTGTCTTCCATGGCCTATATTCATATAACTCTGTACCTCTGTTAACTCAATTTTTTGTGGGTTCTGTCCATTATGGTCCATTATGGTCTCTGTTCCTCTGAAAATAATTAAAGCAGTAAGAAAATTACAAGGAAAGCCTTGGTTAAAAAACAAAACTAGGATTCAAAGTTCGAGGACAAGTGATCCTGCTAAAATGACATCAAATTACACTAAAAATTAAATTACAATTAAAAAAAGGCAAACCAGCATACAGAAAAGTCTTAATTCATTGTTTGAGGTATAGAACAACAACCAGGTGTCACCTGGTGCAATCCTCCAGTGAGGTATCACAGTACACAGAAAATGTAATTGAATAATATTTTCAGTTTTAATCTCCTTTCCATGAAGATGTTTAATTATTTTATAAATTATATACATATACATTGCTGTTATAAATGTTAACATGCTTTAACTTTCGTTTAAAGTGCAGGAAGCTATCCAGCACAATAAAAAATTGACATCAGTGAATAAAAGACAAGAGACTGAAATAAGTAATCTGAAGGAAGTAAGTATGGGGTGCATTTCTGAAAGTAGAAGCAGGATTCTTTGGGACTTCCAAGAGCCACTGCAATATTAATGGAAGTAGTGGTCAAGCAGCAGAATTGTTTTTCATTCTATGACATGACTGGCACTTCAGTTAAGACTGGAGCAGTTTTAAATCGTTTCTGTAACTTGGGAACTTTTATTTACCTCTACGGTATCCCTACCTGTTTCTTGCTAATTATTAGTGACCTCTTGTGATGGCGTTTCTCATTGCTTCTCCCATCTGATATGGAAAGGTGTTTTCAGTTTAGTCAGATATAACATGAAAAGTAGTTGCCATGGAAGCAGGATGGTTGTTTGAATGTAGGATAAAATGTGTAACTGAATCTCTGTCAGAAGTGGGAGAGTTTTGTGACAAGGCAGCTGAGACAAGAGATTATAGTAATTCTGTTTACAGGGAACTTGTCTGGCCACTTTTCTCCCTGCATCTATTCAGGGAGTACTATTTGCCAAGTGTGTTTTTGAGTTGCACTGGGGGAAGTTTTTTTCCCCTTTGAGATGTTTCTTAAGGGCTGACAGAATTGTTATGTAAACTCAGCATCTTGCACCACCACATCTTGTTTATATCTCCTTATCATTCTATTTCACTCTTTTTAATTTTTTTTCCCCCCTCCCTTAGATTCTCTGATGATTTTAGATAGGGAACAAATGCATGATTGTCTTGGCTTCTTGGTCTAATGTTAATTCCCAGTTTCCAGATGAATGCTTTGAACTACCATGGAATCTTTGTAAAGATTGTGAACTTTTTGGCAAAGAAAAAGGGTCAGGGAAGAAGATAATTTGTACATGACGAACAGGAACTATATACATTTTATATTTATGTTTATACTGATCAAAAAATTATGTTTACCTGCCATGACCTTTCTTTCCCTGAAAAATGGGATTTGAAGGTACAGAAGTACTTGATAAGTCTCCCTGGATCTCATCTTGGTTTTTAAGAGGCATGGAGCCTCTTAGTGTCAGGGTTCTTTGGAGTTTGATGCCATTAAAAGCCTGACTTAAAATTTAATTTTATCTTGACATATAAACAGTTTGAGATTTTTTTCATTTGTTTAATTCCTACCTTCTTTAGTGTTTTACTTACTTTTTATATTTACTACATAGAGATATTCTAGCCACAGTAAAATTTAATCAGGAACTCAATCTGTCAAAAAAATCAAGTTTTGAAGTGACCAATCTCAAAATTTCAGAACTTTTACCCATCATAAAAACAGACTGAGAAACACAATAACAGTAAAGCAGAACACTGGAAAAACTCTCAAATTAATTTCAAAATCACAATTAGGTTTTACAGCATTTAGAAACATTTATTTAGGTACATAATTCAAATGATAAGTTATACACATATATATGCTTATATGAAATATTTGATGGACAGAAGTGCAACAGAAAAACAATGGAAGGTGGCAGTGGCCATAACTTTAGAAAAGCCATATTTGTTAGGATGATAAAATCATTATAGCTGTAAAGGTCTGAGGACAACTTTGTGTGTATTTGGTACGCTTCGACTGAAGTAAGTGAGCAAAAGGAGGATTATTCATCTAAAATGCAGCATATATTTATTGTAATATATTGTAAGTAAAAAGAAAGTAGGCATTTTAGAAATATCTAAGCATTACAGTAAATTGGATTTGTTGCTTTTGGTAAGAAACCAAGAATAATTAATTACTTAGCATTCTCTGAGGGTAAGTAATGTGAGAGATAAGAAAACAGAAATGTTTAAGAAAATTTCACATAGAGAAATTTGTGAGTAACATAGGTGTGAGAGAGAAACTGATAGTGATTATGTACTCCAGCAATCAAACATACTGCTCAATCCACTCTTTTTTCAACTGTGCTCTTGATTCTTAAGGTCATGGGTGGTGAATTTTAAATAAAATACTGTTAGATAAGCAGAAGAAGGGGCCAGCTGAAACTTAATCTGGCTTCCTCAGTTGACCAGGAAATGCCTTTACTGTAGTTATTTCTGAATTTCTTACTGTTTTTTTTTTACTATTTGATTGTCCTATTCTGAACAATCTGAACTGGAATATTTAGAAGAGTCTGGAAAAGGGATTACCAGGCTATTTTCACTTCCTACATAGCTGAAAGAAGTCATGGTATCTACAGCACAAGTTGGGACAACTTCTAAAGCTGGTTTTATCTGCTTTGGAGACTTGACTGACCTCTAACAACTCTGACAACTTATGAGTTCAAACTTCTTTCCTCTGTAGCCTCAGCGCTGGAGCAGGAATGACTATCCATAGTACTGAAATCTTAATTTGCTTGTCAGCTCTTATCACAGCCATTACTTTGACTCAGACCAGGATGATCTCACACATTTGTTCTTAATGGAAATATGAAGGTAGTGAATGCTATTCAACATTTATGGATAAAAAACCCCTAATCTCCAATTATAATGAAATTGCAAGTATGTTATGGGAGTGTTAAATATGTACAACTGTAAACTTGGGTTCAGTTGGAGTCTACTCTGCACAGCTTTAGTCTTCTGGGATTTCAGGTAAGAAATGTTATATAGAGAGGTTGTAGTTTTCTCTTGACATTGCCAGTTTCAAGTCCAGTTCCTAAATTGTAATGTAATGGACTGTGGCAAAATTTCCTTTCCGGTAACAGTTGTTTTAGAATTTGAACCTTTTGGTATTCAATGTGATAGGATTCTTTTCAACCTCTGTGAAAATGCTTGCATTGAAATCTGGCCAAGAAAAAGGCTTCTTTCATACTGCTGCTTAAAAAATAACTAATGCTGCTCAAGAACTGAAAGATTACAAGAGAGTTGCACCAATCTAGGAAGAGAGCAAAAAAATGTAGTTATAGTTTTGGATACCGTTGAAGTTTGCATAAAGTGTCAGCACAGTCTTGGGAAGTGGTTACATCTGCCTGCACTGGCTGATTTTCCAGTCCTACAGCAGCTCTTCAAGCTGGAACATGTATTTGTGTCGCCTCGAGCATAGCACAGAATTAAAATTTTGTATTGACCAAAACTACGTTTTACAGAAAAAATTGGAAGGTTTAGCTTAGATCAACATGCAAAAGGAAAACAGGCTTAAGGAGCAGGACTCAGTTTTGTGACAGTCTTGACTTACACTGGCATGAAGTGTTTCTGAAGTCACGTCCTTAAGTGTTGGCTGCTAGGAACACATCAAAGGAATGGGCTTAAAGCCTTGTCATTCTTTCTTAGCACACCTTAAAACCAGATAAAATATATTCCATGTTCAATTTCATTTATAAGTTTTTGAATATTACAAGTGACTTTAATAATGAGAGAAATCTACTAGGAAAAAAAAAAAGGCAAAAACTATGAGGGTAAAATTTTAATTAATTTCAGAGTACAAAAAAATATATATATGTATGCATAAAAACATTTTATATTATTTTCATGGCTACATAGCTTGTGATTTCACTCATTGTCAAAAACTTGCCATTATTTTTGGTGGTCTCATTTGTGTTGGTTTTTTGGGAATTTGTGTTTGGTCTTGATTGCCGTTTGGTTTTGACTTTTCCTGCCTACAGCTCTGTATTAGCAGATCTGGGTTTGGTTCCAGATGGATTGTGCACATCCACCTGCTATTTACAAAGAAGAAAATCCAGTCATCTTTTCTACATCAAGGGCATGATTTACTTAGTGAAACTTATTCTTTTCCCCTGACAAAATAAGAAGTAAGATTTTTCTGCACACTATAAAGCCTGAGTTTTGGAAAATACATAGTGTCCCCTCCATGGCAGGCTTTTGCACCTGCTCATGTGGCCATAGCCTGTTAGCTGTGTTCTCTGTCTCATTAATCTAGTTCTCTGTGAAGGTTGGCACAGTGCACATTTTCACTTCTACAAAGTTAAAACTGCTTGCACCTTCTGCCATTTAACTACAGAAAATCTCCTTGCATATTTTATTACAGAACCTTCTAGTAAAAACAGTGCAACTAATGCATGTTTTTATTGCAAAAAATGGGGGAAAATCTTACTAGCTCATAGAATATCGTAATTTTAAAGCATTGCTGTCTTTGGGTTCTGTAATTGATTCTGCAGTTACACGTAGTACTTACTAGATCATCTTAGGTTTATTTATGGCTAAAATACATGAAAAATAAAGCCTCTAGCAAAAAAAGAAGTAGTACCTATACTTGTATTTTCCATAAAACTTTGTGAATTTCAGCTACAACTTAATCTTTCCTTCTTCTTTTGTACTGTTCTATGATTTTGTCCAGAACAGTTAAACCATTGGTGTGTGATAATTCTGTCTGTGATAACTGGAATTCCAGTTTTGTGAAGAAAAGCTGAACAGACCAAACTTAGTTGTTAGATAAAACTCTTGCCATTCTGACTGCTTGGTTCACCACTATGGCATCATGAAGAATTCTTGATACTATCTGTGAGCAGCATTCATAACCTCTGCTATTTGTCTGAGTAAACGTCAGAGCACTCAAGGAGAGAGCGATATTAAACAGACTACCTTGTACCAGAATGGGAGGGGTGGGGGAGAACAGGGCACAATATTTATGACTCCAGGAACTATAAGTTGTAATTTAATGAGATCAAAGCATTTTCTGTTTATTTGCTGCATGAGGAGCTTGGAATAAACTGGTTACGAAACAGATATCAAAAAAAAAAAAGGCAAAAAAGCAGGATATTTAAAAGAGAATAAAGACTATAAAATCAAAGGCATCATGTTGTAGAAGCTTCTAATATAAAATTAATTTAGCATTCTCCTGAGAGTAAGTAATTAATGTTTCAGGAAAAGCAAAGATACTCCAAATTTATAGCCAGTTCCTGTTTTTGCCAGATAATCACTGCTCTTCCTTTTTCCCTCTTCTTTCCCAGGAACATACACAGTAGTTATAATAGTACTTTATTCCTATTGCGTATCTTGGTGTAGGAGGTTTTACCGATACCAACTCGATGTCCACTTCTAATATACTTCTTAGGAGAGAAAATAACAAATGATTGAGTAAATACTTCAAAATTAGCACAAAAACATTTTACCTCTGAAAAGAAACTTTTAGTCACTTGTGACAAGTTTAAAGTTTAGCAAGTCAGTCTTAGAAATTTCAGTAACTCTAATTTATTCTGTTGTTTCCATGCATTATTTAAAAGTAGGGCATGACTCAGGATAGTTTAAAAGATTTGTCTCTGTTTTGAATTGCACTGCCTATACTAGATGAACTATTTATATGTGTTTCCTGTGTTAAGGAACTGAAGAAAGTAACTACAGACTTGATAAGGTCCAAGGTCACATCTCAGTACAGGGTGGGAGAAGAAAACATCAATCTTGCAGCGAAGGAAAAACAGTTTCAAGAACTGCAGCAAAAAATCAGAATGGTATTTTGGAATTTAAACAAATTAAATCTTTGGTGATTATTTTCTGGAAATTATCTCTGATGTACAGATCAGTGGTTCCTTTCTACTAACTGCATATACAGTACAATGAAACTATTTCCAGCACAACCTTTTCTAGGAGAGTAAATATTCTATGAATATCAGTATCATTTCATAGTTAAAAAAATGGGTAAGACTACATTTCAATATAATTCAGTTTCTTTAAATACCCTCATGATGATTCACTATATCACATTAATACAATATTACTAAAGAAAATAGACAGTAATTTAAAATGCCTTTTACTGTTGTTCATGCTCTTTTTTTTTTTTTTTTTTCTTTTAAGGAGACTGCAGTTAGTAAAAAGGTTCAAGAAGAAAACACTCACATTAAAGAAGAAAAACTGGTGAGTTGTTAATACAGCTTTGCTATTTTAAATAACTTAAGAATATATGTGCTATATTTCATATTTAAGATTCTTAAATTATTATACTAAGGCACAAAAACTAGGTAAATTCACTTGTTTACTCTTCATAAATATTTTAATAGTAGCATGAGTGGGATCTTACTGCTCTGTTTTTCAGAAGAGCATTCCCAGAACAAAGTCTACTGTTTAACCCTTTATTTCATTTCAAGTCTTAGATTTTGTTTTTGAATTCAGATGGGACAAATTTGGTATTCCCATGAAACAGTTGTCTCCATGTCAGCTCTGTACAAACACACAGAAAGGCTGGCATAACATGCTTGTTGTTTCGCTTTCTGCTGGCCAACAGTTTACTATAATACTGCTACTGAAACCAGTCATGTGTCAGTCATATACAGTTCCATTCATACAGAACATAAACATTTAGATTGTAAGGTGACATCTGCACATAACTGAACAGTATTGAGACTGTCTTCTCTTGCTAAATCAGGTATGTTTCAGAGCAAATCCCAATATTCAAGCTAAGGTATATGGAGTCAAGTATCAAACATAGCAAAAAAAATTTTATTCCCTGTAATAACAGCATAATACACTGGTCTGCAGAATATTGAGCCTAAAAAAGGTGGTTGGTTTTTTCTTTTCTTTAACAGTTGTAGAATTTCCACTCCGTGTTTCATTAAAGGGAACATGTCAGGGAAGTGTCTCATTCTTGTTCTCAGGGAAGGACATAAGCAGTATCTTGCTTAAATACCCACAGAGCACTCACTGGAGGCTCATCCAGCAGCACTCTGCGAGTCTGTAAAAACCTGTCTGTGTTTTGAATTTGCTTTTAAAAAATGCTTGCCAATAAACATGGGGAAAAAATGAGAGACAAATTCAGGCCTCATTACTCTCACAGCCCTGAATGCACTAAAAGCATTTCTATGGAGATGTGTGTAGCATAATTCACATGCATATTTGATATGTATTATCTAAGAGAAGGACTCTGTTTTGTGTCTCTGTTTTGTTCTGTGTGAATTGCTGGGCTTGGTTTAGTAGGTCAGTTTTAACACATGGAGGGGTTTGGTATGAGTCTGGGGAGGGCTCTGATACAGAGATGAACTTTGTATTTTCTCCAAGGTCTTGGGTTAGAAGATGTGGATTTCTATATTATAGAGCACTAATAATTCACCATCTGGATCAACTGAAATGTTGGCTTCAGTGGTTCTTGGACTGAGGCTGGAAACACTGTCTAACTTACAGCTGATTTGCACTGAGCTGTATATAGAGAAGCAATCTGGTTTAGTTGGGTGAACACACTACTAGATTTAAAAGGCATGGCCAACTCTGCTACTGAACTGTCAGATGACACTGGCCAAGCCATTCCACAGCTCTGCAGTTCAGCTTTCTAGATGTAAAATTGAATCAAAAATACTTCTTTCTGCATAAGAGTATATGTGCATGAAAAGGAATGAGAGTATACTCAAAATAGTGCTTCTTTTTTTTTTAGTATACAGCTGTTTCTGTGTATCCAGTAGAACCAAAAATAGAATAATTTGAAAGTCCTTGGCAAGCATGTGAAAGTGTTTGTTTTAATAATATGTTCTTCTCAGTGTATTTTGAAGCAACTGAGCACATTTACAACTTCTTTCTGCCTGAAACTCAGTGTTTTTCCCTGTGCGGGTCTTTTAGCAACTGCTGTAACTGTTCTTTAGGGAGTAGCAATTGGCTTGTCTGGATCATTCAGTCTGTTTCTGAAACTTTGGACATGTCTTCTGCAGTATTTAATATAAAATGACTCCCCCTGTCAGTTTTCAGCTAACTGAAACAAACTTAACAGCAGCACCCATGGGTTTGTAAATCTTTGGCACCTTAATAAACTCATTTTGGGTGGCTCCTTTTCTATAATTTAGAATTTATTTAGAAGTAACAATATAGTCTTGATGAAGGTATCACAAAAGTTCAGTGACAGCAAAATCTGATGTACTTGCACCATATGATGCAAAGCTAATATGTGGTAGTTCACATCTACTAGGATTTAATCCAGGAGATACAGAATAATGTCACATAAGGGTAATCCATTAATGGAATATTTTCTTTGGGATTTTCCATATTTTTCACAACTGTGATATGATAACATAAAATTATTCTGTTTGTCCTGAATTGAACTCACAGTGGGATTGGATTTTTGATATATTTTATCCAGATTTCCACTGAAGTATGTTTAAAGTATTGGTGGATTTCATTTTAATGATAAGCAAATTCCCTGAAAAAGAGCAAGTTATATTAAGTTATAATAGTGTTGTCTTCTCCAAGGCAAAGGGCCAGAAAAACTGGGTGTTGTTCTGATTTCTCCCTACAAACTCTTTCCCAGTGTTGATCTTGGAGTACTTTTTTTACGTGTATGATTTTGTAAACACTGACAGAGAAAAAAAATTCAATCTAAAAGACATAAATTATCTAATGTTTAAACTCTAGAAAGAAAATCTTACTTGGTATATCCTATTCTCTTTGTATTAATAAGGAAATTCTCAGCTCTCTACAGTGTGTGCAGGAACTCCTTCAGCGAATAACCCAAACGAATGCTAGAATGGAAAGGGAATTAAATGCACTGAAACAAGAATATCAGGTCAGATTTTTCTTGATTAGACAAGCTGCTATTACCTGTTATGTAATTTTTAAGTCTAGGGCTGTTAAAGACATTTGTGTGCTTTTCAGAACTTTTGACCTCGCTTCCATTGCTCCCTCAGCTCCTTAACTGTCAGCATGAACCTTGAAGCACAGGCTGTGGTTTCCCTCTTTTGCTTCTCTCCCTAAAGTAAATCATGGTTGCCATTCTTAGCAGACATTTCTGGAGGGTAAAACCAAAACATCTTGGGGGTTGCTTTCAAGTATTTTGAAATCAAATTATTTTATGGCTTTTTTTTTCCCTTGTAATTTTCATATAGGTATAAATTTCTGGAAAACACTTCAAATTTCAGATCTTCATTCACAGCTAGGGCTTTTCCTCAGTTTTAGTAGAGCACAGGGCCTAAGAAAGAGCATATCCTTAGCCCTTTCTTGCTGTGCTGTCTGGTGTCATAGTTAAACTAGTGGTGGTAAGTAGTCACATGCAGAACGTGTAGCACTCCTTAGTTTCTCTTTCAGCACGTAAAAGTAGCTCAGAACAGTTTAGATTCCACATTTCAACAGCAGATTGACCCATGGTGCACTGAAGAGTAAGGTCATATCTGTTCCCACAAGATATGCCACGCAGAGTTCAGATACAACCATTAATTGGCCTATTAGTAATTATTATCTAGTATTTGTCCACACATCACCTCAACTATTCCATTCTTTGGCCTGTGAGGCCAAGATTTTGAACTAGGATCAGTTAATTTCAAATTAAACTTCCACTGTGCATGTATACTTTTGTCTCTAAGTAGATGCTTCTATGGTAATTTGAAATAAGATTCACTTCCCATAAGCCTTACTTTGACTTTTAATAGATGTAAGTATTTTGCTTTCTGCCACAAATACAGGACTTTTGCATTTTGATGAAATAAGTAAGGTTAAAGGTGAGCTATGTTTTCCAACAGAAATTAGCTAAAATTTCTCTAGGAATTAAAGTATCTGCAGCATTTTTACAAAGATGAATTAAACAGTTCCTTGACTGTAGAATTACCGAAAGCAGCAGGATTTTCTGTGTCTTCTGTTACTTATATGTCAGGTCCAGTGAAACAGTTGGATTACTTGCTATTCATACAATACTGGTTTTTTTGTTAGATTAAGAAGGTAATGTGCTTTTTATTTTTTAAGATGATTGAAATTACTTTATAAATTAAAGCAAAAGCTCAAGATAATTTTATTGGTGTATAACTTTACTGACGATCAGTTTTAGAATATGGGAGCCCTTTTAGATCTTTGTGTCAGCATTACTGAATAGCAGGTATATCCTAAAAGTGCTTTTTTCTGGTAGTATTTCTGAGCTATTGTTTCCCATCTCTGTATGGGAAGTTTATATATATATAAACTATAATGTTTATAGTGTGCCTTAAAGCTCCAGCTAAAACTCTAAATGGTATCTGTGAATCTTCCCTTTGAAGACTGCACATAAATGTCTACAACTATAGCTTGTTTTCTTCTTGTTAAGGTATGAATTGAGTACAAGTCTGTTTTGCAGCCTGTGCAGGCCAAAACTTGATTTCTAATTGTGATTATTCTAATTCTAATTAGAGAGCCTGCTTTGATTTGGGTCTTGTTTGTATTAGATTGGGAAGGTATTGCTGTTTTCTGTTGTCCTAACTCAGCACAAACTCAGCTAATCACCAAAGCTTCAGTGCAGCCTTCAAAGGCACTTTAGATGAAATTGGTGTTTTAAGACATGGGTAACTAATAAGAGGCTCTTGATTCAACCTCCAATACTTAGTTTGATGTAAATATTCCTTCTTAGACTCCACTGTGGCACTTAAGATCAGCCAAGATTTGATCTCAGTTGAGTTTTGTGAGAAGATTCTGTGCATTCTCAAAATCAAGACTGGCTTGACCAAGTTCTTGCTTAAGAATGGGAATTAAAGGATTCACAGCATTTATAAAAGCATATTTGAGTGATAAGCTTTCATGGGATCACATGAGATTACATTCAGGGAATAAGACAATGTTAACTTCTTATTTTGCATTGTCATTTTTTAAAAACATCAAATGGAACTTAAAAACAAGGAGCTGAATATATAACTTGAAGGGTCTGTGCACTTTCCTGCCAATATGAGAGCTCTTGGTTTTGTCTTTATTGATTCCAGAACCTCAGTATGACAAATGGGATTGAAAGGTTATGTGTTATTCTTGTGCACTGTCCTACATCCCTGCTGAATTTGTGGGCCTTGCTCATCAAGTAAAAGAGTTTCTTCAAAATAAGAGAAAAACAAACAGAGTGATTATATAGTCCCATGGAAATACTTTTATTGTTATACTCACAAAAAATGACCGCTTATTTTTAGGGTTGAGATGACAGAACACTTGCAAGGTAAAACTCCAGAAGGATCCTTACTCATTCTACCTATGCATACCTAGTGCTAGAATACCAATGTCATTATGACTTCAGAAACACAAATTATAGTTCTTTAGCAGATGACTGAATACTTGAGAATGCAAGGAATTCAGGTATTCCCTTCTCTTTACAAGTGTCTTTAACATATGAACAGTTCAGGTATTTTGCTATGTTGTGAATAACTATTATATTCAATCTCTGAGGAGGTTGCATTTGAGATGCAAGTAAAAGCATCTTTGGGGTTAAGAACAGGTATATCAAAGACAGGAGGTCTTGGACTCCTATACAACTGAATGAAAAATGCTACATCGGAGTGTGATTATTCAGACAATGTATTGTTGAATTGTCTCATTTTTTAAATTATATAACCTGTCAAAGAAATTCCGTTATATTCTTATGCAGAACTTCTCCCAAGTGTATAAAAGTGTGAGGTAGTTTGAATTTTCCACGTGTTAATACCTGTAAAATATATTTTTATTAATAGTGTAGCTAAATTAACATAGGCATTTTTAAAATTGATGCTAAGGGAATCAAGTAGACTCATTTTAAATGAAAAGATTTAATAAAAAGGAATTGGAGTATTGCCTCTATAATGTAATGTTTTCCAAGCAGACCGTCAAAAATCATAAATATGAAGCTGGTCATATAGCTGCATGCATTAGTTGTGTTTACATTATCAAGTATGTAGTAGGTAATGGATGCAGTGAGTCTTTTATCTGCCATATTGTTTGCTATAAAAACGTGATAGGATAAAATTTCCAAGAGTACCTGATACATGTGTGAAGATACTGTTGATTTACATGAGCCTGTTTGAATTTAGCACAGTAAAGCTGAAAGAGTTAACCCAAAAATGTTGCGAGTACAGTTATGATTGTATAAAACTTAGCATTACTGTTATTTCAATGCACTCCTGTGTCAGTGAACTAATAAAAATAAATTAAAGGATAATCAGATGTATATTTCATGTTCCAGTAGATATGTTTTAGAATGTAAAGATTATACAGTTTATAAGAGAGGTTAATAAACAATTTAGGACAGAAAAACTGATCAGAAAATAATTCTTTTCTTTCAGTATACAGTAGTTTTTTCTTTAAGTACAGCAGGTTGAGATTATGCTACATTTCATATTTTTCATCTCTGGACTTTATATTACTTTTTCAGCACATTAAAACTTATGCAGTGAAACTGAATAATGGCAAGTGTTTTTATACCCTTTTATAGCCATTTCTTTTTTCATAACCTCCCCCTGTTTCCTGTTAGCTAAACTATAAGCACCTTTCTGTTAATTTATGAAAATTATCGTTGAGATAGCACATTATCACTGATCTGTATGGCACTTCCAGCATGTTAGAAGCAAAGGTCCAAGCAACATAAAACACATCAAAATTCATTAATGCAGTATTGATTATTTTTTGGATAATTAATTTTATTGCAGGCCCTTGAAAGAGATAATGAGCTGCAAAGGGAGAAGGCAAAGGAAAATGAAGAAAAGTTCCTTAATCTTCAGAATGAGCATGAGAAAGCACTAAGAACTTGGAAAAAAGATGTAGGTTTATTAAATTAAATGTTAGAGTATTAAAAGGTTTTTGAAATAGTCATTTCAGATGATTCCTAAAAGCCAAGAAAATATTGCAGAAATAATACAATAAAAAGAACCAATTTCTTTTCCAGCAATACAGACTCTTCTAGAAATTAATATTTTTTTAAAGGTAGATTTAGGTTGACTTCTGTGCTCTGAAAGGTCAGTGTTCTTCCTGCAGTTCTGACAGGAATTCTTCAGTGTGGAATGAGGATGAAAGGGGATAAGAAAAGGTGTATGTCTTGTATGTCCTCTCAGGGAATTCACCACTGTCTACACCTGAACAATAACTTGTCTTCAATATTTGACATTGTTTCTACTACTTCATTGCTTTTAAAGAATACTTCAGTAATTATTTAATCCAAAACAATTAGCAAAACACTGTAGCTGTAAAAATTGTCTGCAATAATAAATGCATGTTTACAAGTAGGAAAGATTAATACCTCTTCCATAAGACAAGATCTGCTTAGTGTGTGGAAACCAGACTCTAAGCAGCACTTGTTTAATAGTCTGTCTTTTTTATTTCTATGTATTTGGCACCTCCTGCCAGAAAGGTTTTGATTTTGGTAGATGGATTTCCAGGGAAGCTGTGGGGAAATAACGCAAAGTTGTTCTTGTAATCCTGTTGTCTAAGGCTAACTCATTTGAGTGCAGCCACTATGGAGAGGACTGCAACCATGAAGCTACAAAACAGCTGAGCTGTTCTGATGCCCAGTTCCCTGAGAAGATTTGATCTCCATGATTCCTTGGAGAGTTTTGTACCATAGTTTTCTGTATAGACATGGGAATCTGCCCTGCTTATTTCTCAGGAGTGTTTGCAACCATTCTTTAGAACACCATTTTTTTTCCCCTTTTCATATTTCTGCTATGGCTAACTAGAAATTTGGTCTCTTACAATATAGCATCATCACAGATAAAGTTAACATTATACACTGCTCTGGAAATCTCTGTTAATGAAGGTATTTCTGTAAAATTGCCATTCTGTTCTTTTTGCAACTTGTAGTTTGGACCATCCTGTTTGTTCTAAATACAAAAATTTGCTTGTTACATCCTCACTGAAGAACCACTGGGCACCTGAGGCTATTTACAGAAGTAAAGTGCCAGGCAAATTCTTTTCTATTGCAGTTTCTTGACAGTGTAGTAGAGACTGAATGTTGACCTTCATGTTTATCTTTGAGCCAAAAAGAGAAAGCAGCTACAAATTTCACTTATTTTGAGCATTGCTACTTGCAATAAATGGTAAAAAAAAAAAAAAAAACCCACACCAAAAAACCCAACCAAACCCAATTAATAAAAGGTTTGATCTGTAACAGAAATGTGGTTAAAAATTTTGTTTGAGTGAAAGAGCTCAACTACTTTGTACAAAGGAGTTCTTTAGCATCTACACTTTCTTTTAAGGATTTTAATTTGCTTAGCTGTTGATACCTTTGTAAAATGCTGGTTTACATATTTGAACGTGCAGTAAAGTGTTCGTGTGCTCTGTGTACTCTCAATTATTACAGGAGGAAAACATGAGAAGAGAAATAGACACTATGAAAAATGAGCTGAATTCCCTTAAAGAACTGCGTGGACATCTTGAAGATTGTCATCCTCCTCAGGGAAATCAGAATTGTGTGCAAGTGGAAAATCTGCAGGTAAGGATCTGTACCAGCTGCAGTACCTTCCGTATCTTGTAAAAGTATTAGAGAATAAGAGAGATGCTAGTTTTTCTAGTCTTGTTTGTCATGTCCACTGATCATCTTTGACAGTGCTAAACCTGAAAATTTATCTGACAATGACCCAAAGTACCAGTAAAACTTACTGTACCCAGAGAATGTTCCCCTTTCATCCAGAGAGGCACTTGTATCATAGATACCTGAGAAACTACTTCATTAATTTATACATAAGAGATAGCAATAATCGTAAACAAGCTATCTTGACTAAATCCTGTTTCACAAATGTATGTTGCATGCGTGTTTCTCAAATATTGTGGCAGACCCAGTTGACTTCATACGTATGTAAGTTCTCTGGAAGTGTGGAAATTACTCCACCTCTCCTCAGAGGAGCTAATTTCACCTTTTGTAACATAGTCAGGAGATTCTTTTTATCAATAGATAGGTTATAGAAGTCCTACAGTTTTACTTTAAAAAACACCAACCTTTATGTCACTTAGAGTCTTTAAGAATCATCAAAGGCACAGTGAGCTCAACAGGTGATGAATGCAGGAGGTAAAAGACTGTTTTATGTGGTGGCAGGTTCGACTAGAATTGAGCTTGCATTGCTGGGTTAGCCAAGTCCATGTTCAGCTCTAGATTCAGAGCAGATATGAGAAGTTAGCAAGTGGTAAACCACATGAAGATGCTCTTTTGGAACCAAAGGAAGAGCATGTAGTCCTGCAGCTGTGTTAGCCCATTATTAAACTGGATTGCAAATTTGTATTATTTATAAAATTGAAACAAACAGAAAGAGTCAGAAGCTAGAAGAAAATTTCTCTGTGCAATAAGTGTGTTCTGTTGTTCTGTTCAGTATTGGCTATATCCTTTTTTCATTAACTTTTACGTCCAAAGAATGATTTTTCCTTCAAAGAAGAGAAAACTCATTTTTCATGTATACAATTTTGCTTTCAGTGTTGAGGAAAACCGGAAGACACTAGGAGTGTAAAGACAGATAATTTTTAGAGTTAGTCTATTAATTGTCAGTAAAATGACGAACCACAAAAATATTTTAGAATTTGGAAGAACTTAAAACCAATTTCTTCACAGTGCTTGTACATACGTATGATTATAGCTCACACTCAAAACATACACATATGTGTATCTGCTGTTTTGTGCTCAATACTGCAAGAGAAATTAGATTTGAAGTGATTACTCATTGTGCCAAAGCTGTATGAACTCTATGAGGTATAATGCACATGGTGTAACTTTTAAAAATCATTGATTCCTTGAAGGAAAATAAAATATCAGTTATGTTTAGGATGCAGAATCAATGCGATCAGTCGTTCATGATAAGCAGTACTTGTGCTTGCTAAGATAACCCTGTGGGTTTGAAAGCAGAAAAGCTTAAAGTGTGTGCTCATAAATGCAAAAAACTTCTGAGATGTCTTCTAAATATACATCTTACACTGTCTTATGGCAAATTGCCACCCCATTTGTGTTGTACAATCATTAGATTTTCAAAGCTAGGCAGGTTGGACTGAGTCAAATCTCCAGTGGAACACTGCCAAGAAACTACAGGGGCTGCAGCAGATCATGTTGATTATACTGATTTGTGGAATTTCACCTTGTATCAGTAATGAGTCGGTGTCTCGTGAAACATAAAAGGGAAAAGTGTTGGCTGTGATTTAGGTCTTGACTGTGGTTCCAAGTGTTGTAAGGAAATATGTGTATATTTATTTTTACACCTAGTGCAATCTGAAATCTCTGATTATTTGTGGGGCGTGAAATTTAGAATGTACATAAACTTCTTCGTACTAATCACCTCTGGAATAGTAATTAAACAGAAGGCCTTTTAAAAGAAAGATACAATGTCAGACCTTATTACAGAATTGGTTACAATTTAGTTTAACCTTACCATGCTTCGCATTTAGTTTAGTATAATTTGTAATACAGCTGTGCACCATTAGAGAGTAGGGCTACACCTAGTAATGGGTTGCTGTAATTCTTTTGTGTGTGTATGTACAGGGAGATCTGGTTTTGAGAAGGTTTGAATTTTATAGTATGAAATAGTCTGTTGAGGCAAAGGTCTTCTTAGGTGTATATGTGTGTTGCTTAGTTAGATTTTACTAAATCACAGGCAAAAAATAAAAAGTTTAATAGTTTTGATATTATTCATGTTTTGGTTTGTGCTTTTTGGACCTAATTTTGAAGGGCTGAACAGCCATTTGAAGTTGTTGAAAACTATGTTTATTCAACTAATCTGAAAATCTGGAAAAGAATCATGTAACCTTTCTAAGAGTACTTCATCCTGTTTGTTTCAGATGCATTCAACAGTTCAGCCCATACCAACAAATGTGGTAAGTTCCACTGCAGTAGCTGTACAATGAAGTTATATTGTAGTGTTTGGTGTTTCTCTCTAAAGAAACAGCTCCTAGAAGCAAAAGGTTATAAAAGGAAATTTCTAGTATATGTATTCAGAATGCTTGAAAATGTGATGCCAAGGCTATATAGAGCCAAGAAGCAAAATTAAAAAGTTGGAAAAGAAAAATATATAATATGGGTAATTTACAAATCAGAATGACAGGAAAGATGATGATAAAATGAGGAAAACAGAAATTTCAACTGAAACTTCAAATTGAAGGTGGAAAATTTGACAGAGGAAAACTATGTTAGGTTATGGTCTATAAGTCACGGTCTCTTCACCATGACTCCTCCCTCCCCCAAACCAGCAAAGCTGGGAGCATCAGGATGTTTCTGTTGAAAAGTTTCTTGCAGATTCATGTTCTACATCACCTACTCTGCCACCATTGCAATAGTCCCCATTTTTACCATTGCTCTCTACGTGCCTCCCTCCATTTTGCAATATCCTCTGTCCTTCCCACACATCCACTGCCCAAACACAGTGCTTGTAATTCCCTCCCACATCCCAGTCTTCCTTCTGCAACACCTCCAGTCACCCAACTATCTTAAGCTTTTGCTCACATCTTTTATGGACTAAGCCCCCTCCCACATGTGCCTACTTGTACATCCTATCTTTAGGGCAGGAGCCAGCACATGCTCCTGTCTTCAGCTGCCAAACAGCTGATGATGATAAAGGATGCGTCTCCTTTTCCTTTTATTTTAGTTTTATTAGGCTGTTTCTTCACTCTTCAGCTCCTAGTTTTCACAGAACTTTACTGACTGCAGCTTGCAAAAATAAAGACAAATACAGTTGCAGTAGTGGATCAGTGATTTAGACTTTAAGTAGACACATCCTTCAGGCTTATACTTCTATTGAATTTGACTCAAATTTGGGTTAAAAAGCCATTTGAGAGGGAACGAGGAACTGAATGACAGGGATTACAAATTCATAAGCCTTATTTGCCTGTGAAATTAAGTTAAAAGCCCTTGGTGGTTTGTTAGAAAAAATGGTGTTAATATGTGTGTGCATGCACATGTCTTTGGGCGTAAACAGCAATCATGCAGGATTTTTCTGCATGTAATTACTGAGCAGGTCACTGATTTGGCCAGCAGAGAGAGGGAGTGATCCAGTCACCACATATACAACATGCACTCCTTCCACTGAGAAATTCTGTTAATCTTTATAACTTTGTGGACTGTAAGATAGCAGGACCTAATTTCTTTCCTACTCTTCTAGGGTATTAGTCTGCTTTTTTTAATTCCCTCTATTTACATTAACGTTTAATACCTCAGGTGAATGGTCTTTGTTTTCCAGCAGAATTGTAAAATTAACTTTAAATCTAAGTCCTGAACTTTAGATCTAATCAGTGACTGTAGTAAATGATTAAAATACATATAATCATTTGTTCCTTCTTATGCTAGAACGGTCAAGAACAATCAAAAGACAGTGAACTACAGGCTATTCAGAAACAAAATGAGTTTATGCGATCTATAATAAGAAAATACGGTAGTTGTGGACATGAAGAAGAAAATGAAGTAAAAACCACTAGGGAACACTCTTCAAGCACTGAGGAATTACAGACAGAACAAAGTAATAACCTTACATGGATAATAGAGATAAGTAGTATCACTGAAAAAACAACAAATGTTTGCAGATACAGCATATGACGAGAATGACTGAATCCTGAATTAAATGGTTTTGTACTAAAACCAGTAAAATTCTTGGTGTGAGTAATGCTCATCCATGATAAATTCACAAAGCTCTGAATGAAATCACAGTACTTCCAGTGGCTGCTCTGGGACATTGAGAAAGGTCTGCATGGTGTAACCCCTCAAGCTGCTGCTTGTGCTTTGTTCAGAAGTAAACAGGGCTTAGAGAAGAACTGTAACATGTATAGAAGTGTCTGAAAGCAAACCCAATGACTTTCTCTTTCCCATAAAACAATGAAAAAGGCTGGGAGTCATTGTGCTGCATAGGGCAGTGAAGGTCTGTTCATGTGGATAATCAATACACTTTTCTATACAAACCACTTTGTAACTCCCTAAGTAATTTTTTGAAGCCACCTAATGGAAATGTACTTAGTCTTAATTCTCAGTCTCTAAAGTAAAAGTTTAAAAGCTTATTAGCTACTTTAAAGGATCAGTGCTCACAGCCTTCAAGTTTATCTTTTTGAAAACACCTTTCTGATACTGAAATGGCCCACGACTCTCAAGTCACAGCATGTTTCTTTTGGTGTGTCCCTTAAACAGCTATTTTGCTTTTGTTTTCCATTTAGCTAAAAATGCCACTTTCAAAAATAAAGACAAATACAGTTGCAGTAGTAATGAATGAGCGGCTTAAACTTTCTGTACACTCACATTACTATGAAATAACCCTTTCAATAATAAGGCTGTCAGATATCAGTTAAGAACTATTTCAAACATAAGCCATCCATATCTAAAATCTACAGACTGTTAATTTATTTTCTGTTTTATCAGTTTATAAATATTTTGGAAGTTACCATAGTGCAGTACTTATCTTCAGTAACTTTTTGATAGGCTTGTGTGTGTACTATAAGAAAAATCAGTATCAATACTAATCTTGAGTTCACCTCTTTGGAAATTATAAACTTTAAAAATAAAGCATTACATAACCTCTGGGTTATCAGTCACTAACTGGAGAATACACTTACTCTACAGATTTACAAGTTCTTGAAAACAGTTTTAAGGATGAAGTTAATGTTGCTAGCCCTTACGAAGAAAAGCAAGGGGAGGCTTCTCCCAGGAATACCCTCTGCACAGATACTGATTTAATTACCCAAGGACAGACCTCGGAAATGCATGTCACTGGGTCCAAAGAGGCAGAAAATCTAGGAGCAACACATGGAATGTTACTAGATGAAAACAGCACAAATTTAGAACAAAAGCTACAGGTCAGCACTGAGCCACTGGCAGCAAGCCACACAGAAACAAGAAAGGCCATTTTAGACAGCACTGAGCCTGTAGGTGCTGACAAGAAAAATGGGAGTCAGGAGACTGACTCCAGCAAGCAAGAATTGTGCAATACTACAGATGAATCAACTTGTGCTAAGGCAGATACAAAATCAAACACCATACAACAAAACAAAAGTGTCCTTACACCTGAAGCACTCAAACCCAAGTCTGAAGTGGTTCTTTGCTCTGAGAATGCTCTGTGTGAGAGAAGTACAGGTAACCATCAAGCTAAGGAGTTAAGTTTTGGCATCCTACCTTATGCTAAAGAAAATTCTCATACAGAATACCAAAAATGTAGCTTGCTGACCACTGACAATTACTTAGGCAATAGATTACATAAAACAGAAAAAAATCTAAATTTGAGTGGTTTACATAAACTTCCTTCTAAAGAGATACGTGGAGATGCTGAAGACAGAAATGAAGGCGACAGTGCCAGAAACATGAAGACAAATGGTGCGCTGGGGAGCAGTGGTGTTCTAACAATTGATGCTCAAAATCTACCAACTGTGTATTGTGGTAATGCAAGTGGCGATGATGCTGTTAAAGAACACAGTGACAATATGTCTGTCTTAGCTACTTTGGATTTATGCCTCCTCCAAACTGAAAGAGGAATAAAGGTGGGTGATGTGCACAACAAGCAGCCTGAACAAGATAGTACTAAACAAACAGGCAATGCTACAAATCCAAGCCCCTCAAATGCTGAAACTGTATCTCCAGTAGCGGCTGATGGTCTTGAAACTGCTCTGAGAAAAACCCCAACAGACAGAGCTAGTACAGATAAACTCATTCCGTGCAAAAAAGTTAACAATGATACTCAGATACACTCCATCCAAAATGGACATTCCCTGGAGATTAATAATTCAACAAATAACACATTGTTAAAAGAGAAAAAAGACTTACTGAATAGTACAGTTCCAGGAAGGAAGTTTGCTGAGGGTCACCTGAAAGAATCATGCTCTTTACCCATGAGAACATCTGGAAATTTAGTAAACAGAAGTGGAAGGTCATCCTTTGATCTTTCAACCTCAGATAAAAAAGCTGAGAAAACTCCAGTATACTTCAATTTTTTAGACCTCAGCTCTTGTTCAAGAGTAAATCAAATGAGAGGTCAAGCCACATGGACTTTAGCTTCCAAGGAACCTTCCCTTTTGAAAGAGAAAGTACCATGCTTAATGGAAAACACAAAGGTTATTTCAAAAACCCAGTGTCAAAATCTCAGTGAAAATGTGGGCACAGGAGAAACAGGACAAGGTAAGAAAATAAGAAGCATTTATGCTTTGAACCATATACTGAATATGCTTACAAAAGTTATGAAAATGTGGGATTTTTGTATCCAAGCTTAATGTAGAAAATATAAACCTGACATGGCAAAAAAATTTAAACGTGATATTTCTTTGTTTATAGTATGAATGCAACTAAACAGCTTTTGTTAGCTTAATTAGTTGATTAATTTTTTTTCTCATATTTCCCTTTGTGAAAGAACAGCAGTGAAATGACAAACTCAATTTTGACAGGCATTTCTAACTCTAATGTAGAGCATATTTTATGAGTGCTCTGCCTGGATCTGAAAAGCACTGAGAAGCCTTTGGGAATCACTCAGTGCTCTCATTTCCCATCAAAATTAGGGTAGTTTTTGAACCAGTAGATGCTTCTTTGAATGGGGTTTAGAGAAAGTTTACTTTTTGTTTTATTGTAAATCTCTAATTCAGATGGACACTTAAAACCATTAATGTGGTGTGTGAAAAGACCTTATACTCCTTCAAGGTCTGGACAACACACCAAGCTTTAGGAGTGCTCAAGGAGCTTTTGCATCTCCTACTGTTGGCACTTGGTTATTATTTGTTGAGTAATATTTTGAATATGCAAAACAGTAAATGGGAATTTTATTCCATGTTTCTAAATCATTATTGAAGTGTGGCAAAACTGTATTTTAGGTTTCTTTTGCAGTAAAATTAGCTGCTAGATTACCCCTAGATTTATTTACCAAAAGAGCCATTTCTACTCAATCTTTTACCAAAGTAATAAAAGCATTATGTAATCTGACTCCAATACATTTGCAGATGTTCCTCTACTTCAGTAACTGGAGAGACTAAAAGTATAAGTGGCGCCTTCCTTCCTCACAACAGAGCTTGCACGAAGATTCTATGTGTAATGCATGCTGTAAGCTTAAAACGGCAGATCTTTTGGGCTCAGAGAAATGAAAGCCCTTCTTCTGTACAAAAATGGAGCCTTGGGTGCTTAGATGTTTCTCAGAAGAGCAGGATCCACAGGACAGGGTGTTTTGTGTCTACCTGAGGTTTTGTTGGTGTGGTGTTTTCAGCTTTACCCCTTGAACATACCAAGAGCAGGATGGACTGCCATTCCTTAGCTTTGCAGCCAATGGCAGTGAGACAGAAAACCAGCAGTGTGGTTTCTTTGCAGTGTTCTGGTGTTATGAATTTAGCTTTACAAGTAGTTTTGTTTCTGTACTTGGTGTCCTGCCTATGCATATTTGTATTTATTTATATGCACCGTTTTTTGAAGTTCAGTTTCAAAAATACCTTTGTCCCTAAAACAGTAGCGGTGGTAGTAAGGCAGCAGGATCCTGATCTCAGATGGTACATTCATTCTTTTAAGTATGTAAATTTTGATATCTCTTTCAAAACAAATGAATGCATAGTTATATGATGTTCTACATGTATTTTTTTCTGTAAGAACAGGCAGCACTGTCTGAGGTTCTTCCCTGTGTTCCTCCTCCCTTCCTTGTCAGAAACCTTTCTGTTTGCAAAGTACTAATTCCAAGAAGTGACTCCGAGAGGTTCATCCTAAGGAGTTGGTAGAGATTGTGATCTAATTTTCCCAAGTGAGTTCCCTAGTGACCAGACTTCTTGGATTCTAGCAAAACTTCATGGTGAGGATCTTGGTCTGCATCCCAGATGTGCCTCATTCTCCCTAATTTGGATAGATACGTACTTGAGCCTGCATCTCTTTTGGAGAGTGGAGAACCTTCCTGTCAGGGCACCTCTGAGTCACTGTGGTACACAGCACTGCAGCTCCCAACATTTTTTGTGGGTGGGTTTTGTAGTGTTTTGTTTTCAGATCTTTTCCCAAAAGGCAAACCTGGAGTAGAATCCATGTCGACAGTGTCCCTACATTTTTTTAAAGTTTGTTTTTACTTACTGAAGCACAAACCATTTAGCCATATGGGAGACCTAAACGTGGAGAGCATTGGAGAATGAGCTTAGTGAACCAATCTGAGAGAATTCCTTTTACTGCCCAACCACCTATTTATATCACTCTGGTTCCCAGAGAGCAGCTACTCCACATCAGTAAATGGACGAATGAACTGGGAATGGGATAGATTTTGGCAAGTGCTTAAAAAAGAAAACAAACACAACCATTTTCCTCCTGAGATAGAATGACAGTATTCTTAAATAACTGTTACATAACCATGAGGTAACATGTATTTTCATAGCAAACAGAGATTTTACTATTGATGCAGTGATCACAGGCACCTCTGTAGTGACAAAACAGCTCCTGTCTGTATTGTAATAGTGATGCACTTTCATCTTGCAAGGAACTTGATACTGCTTTCAACAGAGTCTACTAGCAGTGCATAAAGCCTCTGCAGGACTGGAGGGTTATACTTTGCTATGATTAGTCTACTTATCTGCCCTTCCTACCTTTGGTAGATGGCCATCTCCTGACCTCCTGAAACATCAGATATAGGCATTAACAAAAAGACTCCTTATTTAAAATGTTTTTGATTGTCTAAAAAGCTTTGTATTAAGAATGTCTTTTTATTACAAGTCACCCTGGAATATCATGTTCAGATGTCAGTAATTATTATTATCAGAAGGTGAGTTTAAAGTAACAGTGTTTGAAAAATATATTGTTAGAATATTTAAAATACATTTTTATAATTCACTATTTTATCATTAGCTTACATGTGAAGACAATAGAAAACATTTTTAATCAAAGTAGAAACATATCACATCTGTAGAGAAAAAGTAGATGCAGAAGTATGTGAAAGAAAAAAATGAAGGGGAAAAGCCTACAACAGAGATCCAGTGATTTAAAACAAAAATATTTGATTTTTTTAAGATCAGAGGTAAACCAGTATAGTTACTTTACAATTAGTGCCTAGAGACTAAATTGCAGTTGTTACCATTTCCTTTTTGTCAATCAGGTTCTACCAGTTCTAACAGAGCTGCCAACACTTTGAATACTGCTAGTATCCACCGAGACCCCCAGGGAGACCCTAGTGAAGAATGGAATGCTATAGCAAAGACTTTTCATGATTCCTCTTTTCCCACAGAACATGTAAGTCAATTAAAAATATTGCAGACCAGACCTCAGTGAGCTAATTCCACAGATATTTGTACAACTGTACACATCTGGATACTTTAAGGCTGAGTCAATCTCCAAAATAATATCAGAAGGGCAACAAGACACCATTTTTCACAATTAAGGTTGATAGAAAGCAGCAGGAAAAAGTCACAGCATATGAATCAAACAGATGCTAAGCAGCCTGTTTGGGAGGGGAGGAAGAGGGTAGTTCATTGTGTACCCAATAAAAATCATCACCTACAGTAAAAGTAGGAGTTCATTAAAAAAAAAAAAGGAAAATAGTAGTATGCAAAAGTATAAAAACATTTTTTCATTACTTGATAGGACCATGTTATTTAAAAGAATCTCTGAAATAAAAATTCAGCACCTCTATGAATTACAGCCTCTCCATTTATCTGATGCTGCAGTTATATGATGCCCTATTTAGAGCTACCTTATTATCCAGTAGGATGACATCACACAAGTGTATAAAGGCAGAGAATCAAATAGAAATCTATTGTTTCCCTGCAAGACAACTTCATTCAGGATGGCATTAACAAGGCATTAATGTTCTATTTTCAGATCTGTATTAGACTGAAGCTTGAACAGCTGTAACTGCTGTATTAGAATTTGACCTAATGCTAAACATATTATTCAAATGTGATACAATAATTTACAGCTGCAGTTGACCTTTCTTTTTAGAAGTTCTAGAGGTATTTCTCAGGTAGTTATGGCCGTCTCTGGATGAGGTTTGAGGTCACAGTCTACGGTGTTTTCAAGTGACAAAGTTGTCTGACTTCAGCAGACTCAATCAGCTCAATGCCATGAGCATTCTCATTCCCTGAAATTCAGAATGATGAAGACGTAAATCACTCAACTTTCCTGACCTGGACTCTACTTGTGAATGACACTGAGGTGGAGTTTTCACCAACCATAGTGGTGGTACTTACTGTGTCTCTCTTGCTTTTTCTGACATGAAGCTAGGAACTGAGTGAACTACACTGCCTAACCTACAGCTAAAGCAAATCTGTGTTTCATTATCTGACTGTGGTTATGTCTGCTTTGTCACCTCCAAACTAAAGCTCCTTATGCACTAGCTAAGTAAAAGCTGAGATGGACAAGAACAGAGTGCCTTGCTGGTTTCCCCTTATTCAGATTATTTTTCCAAATACTTAATCTATGAAATCTCAGCATGGGATATTGCAGGCCACTCCCTCCCTTCTGTGCTGGTGTCATTCTAATACCTTCTGTCTTCAAATTTGTCATCTTTAGGCCCTGTATGAAAAAGCTGCTGAGAGATTACAAAAGGGCTGAACAGGTGTTTTTTTATTGCCCAGTTTGTTTTGACTAACATGTATGATGGTAACTACAGCAGACTTTACAATTTGGGTAATCTCATTCAACCACAGCACAGTACTCTGAAAAGGGATAAAAATTATAATCAAATGCTACAGGTGCACTTAAAATTCTAGTAAAAATATTAAGAACTGTTTTAAACATTAGTCTGCCCATGCCCGAGTGCCAAGGTAAGGATGAATAAGCATCCTCAGCTCAGTTTAAACACAAGTCCCTCACTGTACAATCACTCTTCAGGAAGGAATGGTTTTTACATGTGTCCCGTATTACTCAGTGCTGGCACTAAACACTTTTTATTTGTATTTTGTTCTGAAAATGCCGAGGCCTTTTAGTTTGACAGCTGAGATTATGCTTTAAAGTTTTACTCTAAACCTGCTGTCACAGAACTTATTAAAATTACATCTATCTATATATGTGACCTAACTACAATTACTTTTATCCAAAGAGGTCTGAATACTTATTGTCTTCAGTAAAATCCAAGTAACGTGGCATGACTCTACTTCACTGGAAAATTTTACTTCCACATGTGGAAGACCAAAATGAAGGTTTTTTTCTTGGATTATTAGTACAGAACAGGTTCAGCCCCACATTGTAGTCTATATTTTGACTAGTGGCTGGCAATGAAGTATGATCTATTTCTTGCTGAGGCCTTAGGAAAAAGCATGGGAGAATTAAGAGGCTGAAAATTTTACTGCTCAAATGAAGAAGTTGCTTATGGAGAGAACAGTCATTATTGACCTTAAGGATCGATATCTTGATGGCAGTAACATTGTTATGAATGCAACAGGCTAAGTGAACAATTTGCATGAATCATCCTGTTCGTATTTCACATTTCAAGAAATGCTTGTGCACTGGGGAAGGAAAGTTTTAGCTTAAAATTCATGTGCTAGAATAAAGATAGGCCGGATAAAGACATAGTGGCTTACAGTTGGTTGGGGCACAGTTGCCCAAAATAAAAAACATAATTGAGCACAGGGAGAAGGCCTCATCTTGTGATCCTGGCAAGAGAATTACCCCACCAACCAACCAGAGTATGAGATGTCACCTTGCAGCTCCCCAGGAAGCCCTGCAGCACTGGCTCTGTGGGGCACCTGTGCTCAGGCAGGGGGCTGATGCTGTGGTGGCTGCCCCACGAGCCACAGGATCTCAGATGGCAAGTGCAGAACTCGTTGTTCCAATGCACGTTTTTTTTTCTCATCAAAAAAACCCCCATTTCCCTACTGTGTTGTCATCTGTCTTTGATTTGGATAGATATGAAGCATCTATCAAATAGTAATTAAAACTATTAAAAGAACAAAAAGATCTTTAACATAAAAAACCCAACCTATTACAGACCTTGCATTAATGATGTTTGCTTTCTGATCTATACAGTGAAGCGGAGAGGGAGTTAACACTATAAACCTCATGGTTTTGGGTTTTGTTAATCAAATGCTTGCATAGCCATAGAAATGTCAATTGCAACATTAAACTCTTTAATTAAGCTATTTATTTTGCTAATCTGCATTCTCATACAAGGTTGTCTTTTTTAAATCATACTTTTGTACTAAGTCTTATGTTAAGGTTTGGTTTATAAAAGTGTATTTGCCATTATCAAGTTTTCTACATTAAATATGAAGCAAGCCCTTCAAATTAAACATAGTTTTGCCAGCTGATTTATCTTCCTGTTCACATGTCCTTGCTTGCTTAATGCTCAACAATATCCAATGATCTGAACCTTTGCACCTGAATTTCACTGGATTATCAACTGCTACCTTTGTGTTCTGTCAGGTGAAAGAAGGATTTACTGCTCTACAGCCCAAGCAGAAGTCTTCTCCCATGACTGTAAGTCCAGCAAGAAGTGAAAAAGCACTCAGAGATGAGGACAGCTCTTCTCTTCATAACTCCACTATACAAAACCAAATAGACATTGAGAAACTCCTGAATTTGGAGACACTTCATTCAGCAAAAAAGAGAAAATATGAAGAAGGACAGTGAAAATGAATGTCAGTAGATAAGCATGTCTTTCAGGCATAGGCCTACACCAAATTTGCAGAGGTATTCCTGTAGAATATGGTATGTATGCATACTTTCATGTTTAACACAGCATATAAAAATTTCTTATGTTCGAAAGTGGATACAATTCCTATTAATAACGTTAGTTCTACTTCTGCAATCCAATTCAAGTTACTGTTGGCTTTGCCCAAAGTTAAAAAGTTACTAAGTTAACATTTCAATACACATTAAGTAAAATTAAAGGATTACATAACTGTACCCTAACAAAGTTTTGGCTGAAATAGTTAAATTCATATTCTCTGTCAGACTGCTCATTTTTCAAGCAAAATCACCTTCAACTGTTTCAGAATACAATGGTTTCTACAAACATAACTACTTTCAGCAGCTCCAAGTGGCAGAGGAACAGAGAAATCTTCTGCTTACCGTTACTGCCACATTATTTAAATATATCTGTTGTAGTTGATGCTGTATCAGTAAGGTCTCTTTCAACACTGAAGCATCAGGTTACAGAGATAAGGCAGCAGATCTGGCTTCATAAAGCTTCACTTCTAGCTGGGTCACATTTCTGCTCCCTTGGATATAAGGGAGATTTTCTCTTACTTTACAATTCCTTTCATTGCCATTTTTTTGACCTCATTCCCTTGCTCCCCACACCTCTTTCAAAGAAAGATTCTCGTATTTTACACCTAAACATGAACAAAAGAAGCATAACCAATATTGCCAGTGTGTCGCTGCTAATTATGTAAGAAAATCAACAGAAGGTATTTTCTCATGTTAGTTTTATTGCCTTTTTCTTTTTGTGTTGCAATTTGGAATATTTAGCTTGTTTAAACCAATTACGTACATTTTTTAGAAACATTCACAAATTGTCAATGTTTTGAATAAAATCTATCTATACTGATATTACTAGGTCAAAAAAAATTTCTTAGGTGTCTGAGAGACTGAGGAGGCTGTTTTTCACTTGATTCAAATTTTGTTTCCAGGTGTTTAGAGTGTCATACAATTGCTGCCACTGCTGCTTTCCAAAAGTCCGATGTGTGCTGTGACTAGAGAAGTAAAACAAAATTGGAAAAGGATTACTAGATGTCACACTCACCTAATAATTCTTTTATAGCACTACTTTACTCTCACAGACAAATAGGAAAATTTTTATTTTCTCTATAGAAAAGGCTTCAATTTACCAGTTAGGAGAATTCTGTAGCCTTCCCAAATATTTAAAGCAACAACAGTCATTAGTATTCTTGTCACTATTAGGTCATTAAATGAAATGTGCTGGAAAGTAGGACTCTTTCATTAAATAAGCTAATCACATTCAGTGTGAGCTTTAATAAAATTATGATAAATAGGAACTATTTAACTACGAGCAACTGATAGGAACAATACCTTGCTTCTAGTTAAAATATTCTACAAATGTAAGTGAAATAATTAGAACACACTAAGTTCTGCAAAATGCTGTGAAGAATTAAGTCTTACCTGACAACTACTTTCCTCTGTGTCTGATCTATTTTGCAGTACACCATCTTTGTCTTTACAGCTGCAAAAAACCAATGCTGTTTTGAGCAACATTTTCATGATAGTGCAAAGGTATTAAGCTACATAGAAACTGTTCAAAATAAGATCAATACAAACATAAGGACAGGGCAGTCCACTTAGTATGTTTTGCTGTTGGTTTTAACAGTGTAGTAGGCAGAAAAGCAAAATGATGTAACAAGATGAAGGTCATGCACAAATCCCATTGTTTGGTGCCAGTCTATTAAAGCAATATCCTGTACAGTTTTTATGAACTTCTCTCCCCTACAAACACATCCTGTTTTAATGACAGCAAACAAAACCAGATGACAGATTAAACCTGCAAACAATTTATTAGTTCTATAAAGAGTTACATGACATACAGTTCCTGTCACCGAGAAGAAAAACACTGTTTAAAACCCAGCAGTAAGGCATGCCTTTAAGCATGAAGCTGTGCAGTTCTATCTTGTAAAAAAGACAGCAAAAAATCATATTTTTCTGAATATTCAACATTATCATAGAAGACTGTAAGAGGTATTGCTAATGAGCACTGTATAAAGGGTGGTACTGCAGTTCTTACCATCAATAACAAACGCTTCTACATCATCAGCTCCGATCTGAAGTTCCTGTTGCATTGTGTCAAATGAGATTTCTTTATTCTCTACAGCCATTCCCATGAAAGTAAGTAGCCTCATTTTTGCCATATTGTGTTCATGCAACAAGCCTGTGTAAAAGTGTTTAATGAATTCGTTAATTATAATTAATATCAATAATCTTTCATGTTATTTCACTATATATGCTTCCAATAATTTAAAACTTATTTCACATCAAAAAATATCCCACCTTTCCTTATCAACAGTTTTTTTGAGGTAAAATAACAAATCCTGCATTTTCTTGTCTTTTGCTAAAGTAAGCGGTTTAGTTGTGAATTCATCAAGACTCACTCTTTTTCAGCAAAAATGTAATATCTACAAAAG
Source organism: Acropternis orthonyx (assembly GCA_035583155.1). NCBI lineage: Eukaryota > Metazoa > Chordata > Aves > Passeriformes > Rhinocryptidae > Acropternis > Acropternis orthonyx. The sequence goes on along the minus strand of JAWWEU010000158.1, from coordinate 2,550,295 downwards.
TGAAGCACACAGGGGGTTTTTTTGAACAGTAACAGCATCATCCTAACAGAATTTTAGGTGGTGAGTGTGCCAGTGAATTTTTCAGTTGCACCACCTGGAAGAACAGCAATGCAGCAATAAATGGAGAGTACATGGCTGGTAATGTCAAATCCTTCCTACAGCCTTACTGCTCACTCTCGGGTCGTTTCTGGAAAATAAACCTCTCACGGTAATGGTTTGGGAACATAACTGTGTGGTGCCAGAAGAATGTGTTTTGGTACTGAATTAACTGTATATGCCACAGCAAAAAAAGCATCATGAGCCCCTGTGTGCTTAGCATCCAGTGTGGCAAATAAAACTGCTGTCCAAAACCAGTGGAACAGATATTGAAGTCAGGTTACATCTTTTACGTGATTGCATGAATGGCAACACAAGGAACTGAGCCAAGGGCTTGCGCATCTAAATCAGAGACCGTTTTCCTTGAAAAGAATCTCAGTCAACCAAAGGACATTGAGATGAAACAAGGCATTTCTTAATCCTGAGTTCCATGAGGTGCCAACTAAGATCCAGTGGAAGCTTCTTCAAAATGAATGTCAGTCATTTTGTTTCAGAATGACATTATAAACATTCACATTGGCTTCAGTAAATATTTAAGTTTGGAATTTATAACACCCATACACTAACAGGAAAGCACATTAGTGCAGGGCATCATGTTGTGTTAATTAGCTGTAATTATGATGCAGGTTCCCTATTTGGCACCGATTCAACAAAAATGCGATCATAATTCATACACATGAGGAGCACCAGCAACTATACCTAACTGGGTTTAATGGAACTCTACAAGCATCAAAAAATCAATTAGCACACATTAACCCTAATTAACAAATGCAAATGAGATGCTGATTAACTTTCCGAAAAACACTGCTGATAATACCAGATTAACTGTGGCCATGTTAGGGCGATTCAGTTGACACAGATAATGCTACTGCTGGCCTAAGTTGTCAGCATTAATAAAACAACAAATTGTAACAAACCGATGCCACCTGTAGGAGCCTTTGCTGCAGAGCTTTTGTAGGCCAGTTGTAACTGTTCCTGATCCTAGAAAGGTTACAACTACAGCTGACATGGAAATCCTATTATTAAATTGCCTTTATTTTAAAGCCTGGTACTTTGGCAAGTTATTTTAAAAAAAATAATCCCTAAGGCATGGTTAAAAGTTTGGGAACAGATCATTTTTGAATGCCTCCTCTAATAACTGAATTGTTGTCTATACCAACTGCCCGTGTTTTTCAAAGGCCTGACTGAACCACTCAGTTCCCAGCATTGCCATCTGCGCTGCCCTCAAAACTCTGCTTGTCCACTGCTCAAAGACATGCAGAATTTCTGGGTACCCCACAAAGCAGGTGACAAATCAAGACAGTGGAAGACAAGACTGTCCTTCAAAACAGTTAGACAGATACTTAAGGATTTTACTAAGATTATGGGAATCTCAGATGTATTTAAAATTCACACACTGAATTCACAAAGGCAAACAGATACAGGAAGGCAAAGCAAAAGAAATCACAACTATTGTGTATTGTACAATTAATGCTACATGTGCAATTAATCTTTCATAAATTTACTCCAATGTTAGTGTAATAGCATTTTCAGCAAATACTTCTGTGGACAAATAATTAACAGGTAAGCCCAAAACCCACTTTCCCCTGAGAAAGAAAAAGCGTAAGATGTCTGCACAACTAATGTTCAAATACACATGACAGAAAGTACACTTACCCCACATACACATTTACAAGCTACCAAAAACTTGCTGCTAATTTGATCCACCAAAAAAATCCCACTGATATTTCCATTATTTTAATACCCAAAGTACCACCATTTTAAACCTTTGAGGGTAATTATTCTCAGAATTGTATCACACTCCATTAAACAAAATAATGCATGTATTAAAAGGCTGCAGTAAACTCTGTTTTGTCAAAACTATGCCTTTCCTCAAATGCACTCAGCCAGTGCTGAAGTGTCATTTCAAAATCAAAGTGATAAAAAAAAATAATCATATTTTTATGGAAACATTTATTCATTACCAATATGTCAAAACCTTAATGCAGTAATAAAAAAATCTGCATCATTGAGCAATTTCTGCATTGTCACTGACCCCTGTCCTAAAAAGCTGGAATATAAAAAAACGTAATTTTAATGCATGCAATAGCTTATGAACCAGTGCTCCTTTGAAACAGTCAATTACACATCAATGGGGGAGTGTCAAAGTGTTAATTACTACTCCTTTTTTCCACAGTGTGTAAATAAAGAGGGTGCTGACATTAACATTCCATCACATTGCTTCATGTGATGAAACAAATTAACTGGGACAGACTGCGGCTTGCCAAGTCTAATGCATCAGCACATGCAGACACACACACTATTGGCATGTTTTACCTTACTATTCAGGAGAAGTATTTGCTGCTATAAAGTTGTTCATAATAAAAAATAATATTAGGAGATTTATACAAGCTGGTGGTTTACTCAATGAAGTTGTGATCTCTGACCTAGTTCAGAGTATCAATGCACTAAAATACACCTCCTGAAAGCCTTAAGAATAAAAACAGTGGGTAAAAACACAGTTCTCTTCCAAACCCATAAAATAGTTTGGTGTAGTAGAACAAACCACAGTTAGATGGTCCATTTATGACCTAGCAGAGGTTATAATCCACAAACTTTAATCTGTTCTTACAAATTTCCTTGGCTTCAATACATGGGCTCAAAGTGAAGCACTTTGTGGCTTCCCTATCTTAAGCCACGTAAATAGTCAGAAATGTAACAATCTGAAAACTTACCAAGGGAGTCAATGAAGTCTTTGTTGTTCTGATAAAACTTGACATAGGATGCTAGTTTAGCACTTACAAAAATTGTCAAAAGCTAGAAGATGGAAAACAAATATAAAAACAGTTTAAATATTATCTTGGTTTCCCTCCATGCAGGCTGGACAGATATAAAGTATTAGTATGGAACACAAGAATAAACTGTCAAGAGCCAAAATTCTGTCTCCTGTCAATAGGTGTGGTCAATCTGTGCTGAGCTTACTTCCTTCTCTCAAACTTGAAAGGCAGATTTGCCACAGAACTCATGTGAGGGCAGGACCTGTAAACGAGTTTCTGAAACTCTGAAAGGAAACATTCACAAGCAATTTTTTTTTTAATTCTAAAGACATTAAAAGAAATAGCACATGGCAGCTCAGGATTATTGACACATAACTATTCTAATGGATTTCAAAAGACACTAATAAAGCACTCTACAGGTATCAAACCATCTTGCTAAAAACAAAGTTACTTACATCATGAATGAGTTCTCCTTCCAAAAATTTGACTGGTTTTAAGGCAAGAAGATGATCAAAGAGAAAGGTATTTGGGTCCTTCAATGCTCGTACAATACATCTAGTTAGAAAAGGAAAATGCTTACTTTTACAGCAATATGCATTTTTATGACTAAGTGCAACTCAGTTTTTGTTCCTTGCTTTCTAGGAAACACCTAAGGCTTTTCAACTGTTGACATGTAAGACATGTCACATTCCAATTCTAGTCTTCATTTTATAGATGGAAAAAACAAAGAACAGAAAGCATTAAGTAATTTGCCCACAAATGAAATGTGCCAGGTGGTAAGACCACAGGTCACCCTACTGTTTCCATCTATGCATTTATTTCCAGCCCAGCGTTCATTCCTAGTTATTTTTACTGTCCTCCTAAAATTTCATAAAATTAAGTTGCTTAGGAAGATTAATAATACTTGAACACATGACACAAAACAGAGGAAACCCCAACACCAAACAGCACAAAGCCTGTGATTTATTAGTTGCAGCTCCAGACTACAAACAGCACTGTGTCTTGCTGGGGCTCCAGATGAAAGCTTCTGTCAGCAGCACATTGGAGGCCTTGGTGCTCCACTCGCTGAGGGCCCAGCCCATGGCCCTTCCTCACATTGGAACACCAGGAGAACCCACATTCTGCATGGATACAGCACAATGAGGTGCCCTGGGCACACATGGAGCAGGCCACAGGTTGCTCGCTGAAGGGTACCCAGAGAAGTTTTCACTTATGCACAGAAACTCTAATTTTCAAAAGGAGTCATCCTGATTTTCCTCCATGGTTTAGTATGAACAACTGCCTTGAGAACTACTGGTTGTACACATCTGGCAGAGCTAGACAACTTATTAAAAACTAATTCCAAAGCAAAATCATGACAGTTAGAACGTCAAGGTACAAGCTTTTTCTCATTTTAGCCAGTGGGGAAAATACAGTTATGAATCAATTTAGTCCAGCTTGTCCCACAATTTATTTCTATGCAGTTCACGTCCTTCATACTTGCCCATAGAGAACAAGAGTGTCTTTTCAACAGAACGTGCTATTTGAAAAGAACACTCAAAGTTAGATAATAAAACATGCACCAAGTAAAAAATCAGAAATAAAGGATACCAGCTCAAATTTTGATTGCACGCTTGATGTAAACAAAGTCCTTACCCAAGGCTGATCTCTCTCAGCAGTGACCAGAAATGCTCCTGTGCACTTGCACACTGGAGTAAGCCTGGCTCTGCCTAGAACCAACCAAACCTGCTGCAGACTGCACAGACTGAGTCATCAGTGCTGCTGGACAGAGGCTGTGTCAGGCCATTCGATACTCTTAATAGTAAGGCAATCAAAACAGTTTGTCAATTGAGGAACAGCTACTTTTAAGGAAACTGGGAAGTCAGTATTACCTGTGAGCATCAACTCTAGCCTGGGAAGCATTGTCCTCTGTGTAACTTCCCAGTAGCTCCACCATTACTTTTGCTGCAGTGTCACTATAGGAAAAAAAAAAAAAAAGGTACCTCAGGATTGCTGAAAAAATAGTTCAAACACTCAAATATTTAAATAATTCCATTATGATGTTATAGGTCACATTAAATTACACTTGAAAAAGATGTAGATGATTCATTTTAATTCTAGTGGAAAGAACAAATTAACTAGATGTATTCTTTCAATTCTTGTTCTACAAAATGTTTATCTTCACCCTTCATTTCATTCTCTTAAATTGATAAATTACCTGCTGGTTATGGAAAAAGCTTTCTGAGCTAGGAACAGCTTTATATGGTTCACTTGAATGCTCCTCTTATGCACATCTGGATCTAATCATTGCAGAATAAGTAGCGCTGCAAAGTTTATTTCAAATGTAAAATGGCATATCTTAAAGAATATTTATGGTCAGGAAAATGCCTGTATAAAAGCTGCTTTCTTCTTCCCCAGAATCTCTCTTCAAGTATTCAGAGTGAGAGCTGCTCATTTTACTGACACAATTACACAGCAATTAGACTGGTTCAGGCTGCTGCGAAGCAAACAGCTTCCAACAGTGCTCCAACAGACAGGCTTTAGATAAACAACTGATTCTCAGGCAACTTGGTAAACCTACAGCCTTGTCTACCCAGATTATTTTGTGAACAACACCAGTGTTACTGCAAACCAGCTCTGAAACCACCATGGTGTCATTTAACACAGTTTGATTTATTTTCCCTTAACAGTTGTTACCACTAACAAGGTCAGCAATTGCTGATGCTTTTTACAAAATTTTCAGAAAAAAAATGTACACGCAAAGAGCTATTTCCTATTTCTCACGGAATTCTTGTTAACTCTTTCACTAGAGGGCTGTGTCAGTTGTTCTTACAGACAACAGATTTTGATGCCATGGCACTACCTCCTTCAAACAAGGCAGGGTGTGGATGTAGGTACAACCAAAACTCCATGTGAGAGCACAACCCAACTCAGCACTGTGAGCATGTGCTCTGCAGAAGTCTCCCATGAACAGACACACACTGGCAACTACCTTCCCAAGAGGTTCTTTCTCAGTGGGGGAAGGTTAGATACTACTCTCCAGAGTACAGTGAGTTGCAGCGTAAAGTGAAGCTCTTCCCTTAAAGTAGCTCATTTGCAGATACAGCAAATTGTCCCACAAGGTCTAAAAGCCTACACAATTTTCCTTAAAACAAAAAAACTGCAAGAATAAAGTTTCAATTACTTAAGTTAATGGCATAAACTGCACAGGGAAGTCACAAACAAACACAACACACCCAGTATGTTCTGTGCTGTGATAGGGGTTTAACCCATATGGCAGCACAGGTCTGAATGGTTTTTATAGTCTAACAACACTATATAGGTGTTAATTTTAAATCTCCCCACACTGCTGTTTGATAACCGCTCGGTAGGGAGAGGTTTATTCTCTTAAAGAATTTAACACATCTCAGAGATGTGCAGTACAAATATTAAGACATCATGTGCAACGAGCAACATCATATATAATCCGTATGTACATTAAATGAAGACTGTTTGTACCCAAGGCAGGGAAGTTTTCTATAGGAATTTTCTATTTTCTGAACATTCCAGAACCATGTTCAGGGATATAAGCTTGAATGAAATACCCGTTTTAAAACTCCAGCAGGGGGTCAGCTTATGTTCCTCTACTGATGTAAAGGAATTGACTGCTCTGTATCAGTGGGAAAAAAATAATTTCGATGGTTTTATAAATAAAAGAAGCATTTGCATATAAGTAAGTCTATGACAGACTATGATTTTGCACTGGTGAAATCTTACCAACACTAGGTGTTGTAGTGGAGACAAAGGACCAGTCTAATACAGACATTGTGTAGACATTTAAACAAAGAGTCTCAGCTCAAGTGCTATTCCATCCAACAGTACACATCTCCTTATTTAATACAAGCTTTCAGCAGCTGTTCTAGCACACTTCAGAGCTATGTTACAGTTTTCTGGAACTTTTCCTCTCCAAATCTTTCCCTTAGGAGCAAAAATTGAAAACTATCATTTAACTATTTTCAAACAGTTTTTGTTTGTTTTGGGGTTTTTTTTTTAAATGGGGAAGGAGTGGAATCTTTCCCTTGCATCTCTAGGAAACATCAGAAGGCTACAAGACAATCACACCCAAAGTTCCTGTGTTAAATTCTTGTGAGCCTCAGCAAATATGGCCTTTGGTCTTACTCATTCTATTCAGTGTCAGATTCCTACCATAAATAAGGATGTTTAAAGCAGTAATACAGATCACTATTTTACTACAGCTCATTGCTAAATGTATCTCACCTAAGATGCAAATGTGAACATTTTTTCTAGTAAGACAGCTTGCACAAGTGCTCTTGGCTCCACTTGCCAGTCTAGATGCGTAACTTGACAAAAAGCCAGTGAGAACTGAAGAGTGATGGTAGATAAAAGGAAGGAAAAAAAACACAACAGAGCATTCAGAGACTTAGTAAGACGTTGGAATTGAGTCCCTCTACGTTACATGATATTAAATTGAACTAAAATTAAATGAAACAATTACTTTGCAGGTGCCTGACATGCTGAGCTTTTTGCTGCAGGTATTAATAACCAGACCTGCCAGACCTGTTTGAATTTAACTTGTGTAGGATGAATGTTGCTCTGAATCCTGCCAGGTCAATGGCAGAGACCAGCTGGAAAAGATTTGATACAAGCTTTCACTTGACACCATAGGAAAAGGGACACCACAGGTAACATCTGCATCATTTACTTTTCAGGAACTACCAATCTGTTAACTACCAACTTATCCACTGGGAGAAAGTTGGGAGAAGGCTACAGAAAACCATCTCTTTGCCATATTTTAAAATACAAAACAAACAAAAAAAAATTTGTTTTCAACAATGTAGTTATTCACCCTTGATTATAAACCAACATGGCAACTGAGGTATGATTTTTATTATGTATTTTTCAGTTCCCACTTGTCTTCCCATACTGCTAGATAGAGCAACATTCCTGAGTGCTACAGCTGGAATGCTGCTGTGAGTTTCCCATACTATTGCAAACACTGCTCACTGATCCAGGAGAGTGAGCCAGGTCAAAGGTGCCAGGGTCATTTCTTGTTTTCTTTTCTGGAGAGAAGTGCAAGTGCTCTGAAACACTGCTCTGTTCAGTGCATAGCCTGCTGCAACTGATGGTAAGGACACTGAGTGAAGGAGTAATATCTTACAGGGGTTGGGGAAGGTTTTAATGCCTAACTTAAAAATATCACCTATGATTGGGAGGCAAAAACCATTTAGCAGCAAGATTACTGGTAGCAGTGGAAACAAAACCTAGAAGTTTAATCCACTGATTTGATAGGAAGACTAGCTAAAAATAGTTAGCTATTGATGATGGGAATGAAACTAGTTAAAACTTTGCAGTAAGTCAATAGAATAAGAAGCGTTGAAGAGCAGGAGCATTATTAGCGTAATATTTCTGAAACAAAGCACTAAGCCATGGCTAAGATCTGTGATTAAGATTTCTGAATTTATTTTGACCATCTGAAATCTGCCATACAGTACTATCGATGCAGGAGTACTTTAGTGTTACAAACAGGAATTCACAGTAACACAGCTGACAGTGTAACTACTCCACGAGGATTAATCACCCCTAAATTGAGGTTAAAGATGATCCTGCTGTGCTGATGCAGCATTTCCAGGCTACAATTTCAGCAGGCCAGAATAAGTCAACTCTCCTGACAGAAGGAACTCTTCTCCACCTATGACAGCTTCATGCTTGCCTTTTCTAACCCCTGGCAAGGGTTAGGGTAGGGGTCCAACCCACTGTGCAGTCGCACAGATGCTACACCACCACAAACACAGGTACTGGCAGCTGGAGGGGACAGGCAGAGACAGGGGGTACAGGATAGAATCGCTTCCTTCTGCAGCAGCACCAGGTTATGCAAATGTAGGAAATGCAAGTGCAGTTCTGGTACCAGTGTGAGTCAGCAGGGGAGAGTCCTGATGCTGCCTCACTACGAACATCAAAAAAAGCTTAGAAAAATAACTCAGAAAGCAGAGTGAAGGGGAAAGGCAGGGGGAAGCAACACACCAACCACATCCCCATCCCAAACTACAGGGACAGCCTAGATAGGCTCGAACTGTTGTGGAACTACTTGCTGAAACTACTGGATACCAGCCCATCTGTGTAGCCCTGGCCAATGCAGTCAATACACCGTATCACATCTGTAAGATAAAGCGATGACAGCTCTCAGTTAAGACTTGCATTAATTTACAGGCACGATACACACAGGATTACTTTACATGCCAGAAGACAGTGGTCTGCCAAGTTCGTTAGATCAAAGATGATCCAGGATAATAATTCAAAATGGCCAGGCAGGTATTCGGTGGACATTAATTTCCATGACTAGTGGAAAGCTCTGTCCTAAAGGTAATGTTTACATAAAAAGACTGATCCTGTTTGCTGTGACTGATAAGCCTCCCCACATCATTAAGAAGAGATAGCACTACCATGCACTAAAATGTCAAAAGTGCAATTAAATAATAAACTTGGCATAATGCTCCAATGCTCTAAGATTAGTATTTATAGAAAGGAATAGTGTTATTTTGGGAGTCTGTGGTTTGCAGCTAATTCACTACTAACTTTAATTTTCTTGGGAACACTGGCTTATAAGAGTGCTTAAAAACATTAAAAAAACATCACAAGTTTATTTGGATTGAATTATCAGTAAAGATTCACTTTTAAAGTCCTTGAGAAATACTTTCCTTTTAGATCACCTACAGTGCATCAACTTAAAATACACAGTTATCCAGTATCTATGACTTGTCTTTTATACCTTTTCTTGCAGTCTACTAGGACATCATAGAGCAGTCTCAGAAGAGTATGCTTTTTCTCTGTGGCCAGATTCCAGTCAGAAATCCATTTTCGGACCTAGGCAGAGTTATAAGTGAAAAACAAGCATTGGAGAAAAGACATAAATAACACTAGTAATATTTTTCATTTTCTCCCTACCAGAAAAGGATAAAAAACATCTTGCACAGAGATTTCTCTTTTAGGTCCTCTGACTCTCAGGCTCTCCATGCAGAACCTGAAGTTTTCCTGTGAGAAGCCAAAAGTCTGTGCTCTCCATGTTACTTCCTAAATAAGGATGAGGGATTCTCATACTCTGATTCCAGAGCAAGAGACAAGAACTTGACTCTTCACTCCTGATCAAAGCTTCTCACTTTGACTTCTATCACAGGAATCAGAGACACATCTAACTATGACCAGCATGAGAAATGTAAAAGGAACAGCAACTTCACTTAGATTCTGTAAAGGCGCCTTTAAAAGATAAATTCTGTATTCTGCATTCCTTATTTAGAATCATAGAATGATTTGCGTTGGAAAGAACCTTAAAGATCATCTAGTTCCAACCCCCCTGCCATGGGTAGGGATGCCACACACTAGATTAGGTTGCCCAGAGTCCTATCCAGCCTGGCCTTGGAACACTTCCAGGGATGGGGCATCCACACCTTTTCTGGGCAACCTGTTCGGTGCCTCACCACCCTCACAGCCAAGAATTTATTCTTAATATCCAAAATCTTAATCTCTTCCCTTTTAATTTGAAACCATTATCCCTTGTCCAACCACTATCTGCCCATGTCAAAAGTCGCTCCCCCTCTTTTTAATAAGCCCCCTTTAAAGTAAAAGGCCACAATAGGAGCCTTCTCTTCTCCAGGCTGAACAATCCCAATTCTCTCAGCCTTTCCTCACAGGACAGGTTTTGCATCTCTCTGATCATCTTCCTGGCAATTTCACTAGGCTCTGGCAACTTGTATCAGAGACAGTCTGTATCAGCTCTGACTAACATTCAGTGAGGCGCAACATGGTTAAGGCCACAACTTGAAGAGCCACATTAATTACCTGATCTAGTTCAGTTGGAATGTACTGGATGGCACCACATGACGAGGCCACTTTCAGAAGGCTGCAGTACACTGTGTACCTCACAGGAGTGTTCTTATCCATGCCATGGAAGAGATTGCTCAGGCTACAGAACAAACAAGGAACAACGGAGTTAAAGAGGTTTCAAAAAGCATTACTGGAGTGCAGGTAGATGTTCTATTAAGATACATGCTAGTACAGACAAAGCACCTGGTGGCACCTTACAATCCTTATGAATTGTAACAGATTCCAGTTTTGTAATCATTTTAAGCACACAAGCTGAAAACTATGCATTATAATTTTAATTTTCTAATACCCAAGGAAAAAAAAAATCTATTGGTACTTCTATTTCACGACAGGAAAAAAAAGATAAAAACAAGAGTGCTTCCTGCAACAGAGACAGATGCCCAACACTTTGATTTAAAGATGTACAAGATAATCCTTCCTCTTTGGAGACACGATTACTTTGCACGGTACTTTGCCTCACTTTGCTCTGTACAATACTTACAGCTGCAATCTAAGAGATGGGCGCTCTCCTTCTCGAAATTTTACTAACTTCTCACACAGGTTTTCAATCAGTGCTTCTTGTTTGTCAGGTTCCAGGATAAGAAGCAAAGAGACTACACTGTTCATCACACTCTCCACATCTGCATAAAACAAAACATACAGCTGTTGAAAACCACGAGCAGAAATCATCAGTAGCTACCTCGTGCTGGAGACATACTTCTGCTATGAATGATTATTTTCCAGCAGCAAGAACTGTAAAAGAGAGAAAATGCCAAGATAACCAACCTACATACTCATCAGAATGTACCAGAGATTTGGCTCAGGTGGTCTTACACCAACACATCTCCAGGTAAGGCAAGAATTACCACTCTAAGGCGAACACCGAATGTGGTATTTGGTATCACACTTGCTCTGAATTCTGTTTACACATAAGAGAGACCAGAGGAACTTCAGGGTTTGGTCTTAAAAACAGTGGCTTCCTTCTGCACATCCAGAAAACTGCGCACAGTTCTACAGTGAGAATACTAACACCTAGTGCTCAACTACAGTAAAACATTTCACCAGCACAAGGGATTCCCAGATCACAGGGAAAATGCCCACTGGAACAATGAAGCATATTCAAAATCCTCCCCAGCTCCTGTTTTACGTGTTGTGTTCCAACCTTTCCAAACAGAACAGACAGGTTTTGTCTTTCCTTTTCAGTCTGCCCAAATACCAGTCAGAGAAAGGCTAAGAAAAAAACTCATTACATATGGAAATTATTTATTCCCCAAAATGACACCTGAGCATCAGAATGCAATAAGCTGCTCCAGTATTTCCTACTCATTTGCATACAGTAAAAGGCAACATGAAAAATAACGTTAAGTTTTCCTTCTCAGATGAACCAAGCATTCTTTCAAACAAGACATACTACTCATATTAGCAATTGGTTTTTTACCTGGAAAGGTGTATTGGTAGAGTACAGCAGGCACAGGAAGATCACTGAAGGCTACTGCAGCATTATCAGTGTAATTAAAAAAATATTAGTGCAGTTTCTAAGGATCTACAGCCCTAACTCAAAAAGTTACTGACTATTGAAAATCCCAGCGCCTTCAGACAATAATAATCAATGAATGTTTAAGACTTAATACATCTACTTACAGATGTCCAGTCCTAATTTTTGTTACTTTAATTTTTCTTGATCTGCAGCATCACAGCCATTAACTGACAGTAAGTCTTATTTTTATAACACTTTTTTTTTTCTCAGAGAGAAATGCGCTCATTAGAAGCACAGTTGACCTCAATTTCTGACTTCTTCAAAGCGCTCTGGATGTTTGGAGAAGGGAGGAGCAGAGTTCATGCAAATTTTCCATGGCATTGATGGAAATAAGCAGTTCCAGTTTTAAGAAGATGCATGGCTTGTGTATTCACACATGCTACATACTTCTAAATTCTGCCAGCTGTTATGTTTGAAAGCATTGATGGTGATATGTTTAACAAAACCAACAAGACTTAAAGGTGCAAACCTTTGTCATCCTCCTTCAGGCACACGTCACACACTTCAATAATCTGTGCCAAGTCCACATGAAGTCCACCCTCAGCATTTTCCTCAGAGATTTCTGCTCCTTTGGATTTCAGGTAAGCTCGCAGTTCTGCAGCCTAAAAAAGAAGAAAGACAATACAAAACAAAACAGTTGTTTTGCGAACAGCAAGGTCAAAGTAATTGAGTTTCTTACAGATTTTTGTTCTGCAACCACTCCTCTGCCCCCCGGCACTCACTCACACTTCCCCTTACTGCTCCCTGCCCCCCTGTACCCTACAACACTCCCTCTCCTCCACCTGAAGGTGTGACCCACAGACCAGCTCGGTGTCAGATGCAGCACATGCCGTGGCTGGTTTGTCAGTGACTGAACAGGTCACACAGCTGTTGGACTTTCTCACGGTGTGAACATGTCACTTACAACTGGCTACTGCACGGCAGGCCTAGTAAGTTTCTCTGACTCAGATGCTTTCTTACGCATTTTTATTATCTTTTACTCCCTTTGAAAACTTCAGGCAAACAGTAAAACTGTTTAGTAGCTTCTTTGCCAGAAAACGATGGTATAAACCAGAAAAAGGGTTTATACAGGGCAGATCTTACAGTCTTCACACAACTTAAAGAGAGTTTCCAATATAACCACAAAATGGTTTGGGTTGGAAGAGACTTTAAAGATCATCTCTTTCCAACCCCCCTTCCCTGGACAAGGAACCTTCCCCTAAACCAGGTGGCTCAGAGCCCTCTCCAACAATTTGCCTTACGCTGTTAGGATTTAAACCTGCACTAAGAAAATACCTTCTCCTCAATGACAAGCCTATGCATGAACTTCACAGTCCGCGGTTTCAGCAGCAGAGCCACCCCTGAAACAACCCGAGTGAGGCCGCACAACTTTTGGCACAGGGCACCTCTGACCGGGATGCTGCTGTGACAACAAGTGTCATTTACATCAGTTTCACCGCCAAATCCTTACAGAACCGTAACACTCGGCTAAATGCTCCGGGGCGCTAAAGGGCCGGGGAGGTGCCGGGCACCGCAAACAGAGCCATTGTGTTCACTGTCTCCAATCGCCCGCCCGATCTCGGCAGGAAAGCGCCCGGAGCGCTGCCGGGCCCGGCGGGGCAGGCCCCGCCGCGGTCTCCCGGCCGTGCCCGGGCCCCGCCGCCGCCGCCCCCCGGCTGACCTGGTCCTCCTCGGTGATGTCGATGAAGGCCGGGACGCTCATGGCTCCGAGCACGCCGCGCTCCGGAAGGGCGGCCCGGCTTCCGCCGCCGCTCCCGCCCGGCCCCGCTCCCGCTTCCGCTTCCCGTCCCCGCCGGGCGGGGCCGCGCTGCGACCGCCCTTCCCCTCCCCCTTCCCCCCACTCCCTCTCCCTCTCCCCTTCCACTCCCCCTCCCCCT
>JAWWEU010000158.1:2491524-2536093 GCA_035583155.1 Acropternis orthonyx | reverse complement strand
CCCCTTCCCCTTCCCCTTCCCCGCGGGCGGGAGCCGTGCTCGGACCGCCCTTCCCTTCTCTTCCCTGCGTGATCCTTCTTTTCCCGTCCTTTCCCGATCCTTCCCTTCCCTGCCCGATCCTACCCTTTCCCTTCCCTTCCTCGTCCCCTTTCCCTTTTCCCTTTTTCCTTCCTCTTCCCCTTCCCCTTCCGTTGTTTCAGTGCTTTCCAAGTGGTTTTCTCCCGGGATAGGAAAACAGGTGGATTTTCCCCACGTTCCGAGGCTAGACTGAAAACAGAGAAAAGGACAATTGCTGAGGTTGGATCCGAGATCGCCAGGTCACCAAGCACTGCCCTGTTCACCTCCGAGCCGCGTCCCCGAGCGCCACATCCACGTGTGTTTTGAGCACTCCCGAGGACAGTGACCCCACCGCTCCCTGGGCAGCCCGTTCCAATGCCTTTCAGTGGAGAAGTGTTTCCTGATACCCAACCTAAGCCTGCCCTGCTGCAACTTGAGGCTCTTTCCTCTTGTCCTGCCACCTGTCACCCGGCAGCAGAGACCGACCCACCCGCACTGCCACCTGCTCCAGGCTGTCCATCCCACCCTCAGTGCCTCCCTAGTGTTGCCTCGGTTTTGCAAAGAGAGACTGCTCTGCGGTCAGCGAAACACAACAAAAAGGGGCCTTAAGCACAATATTTGGTGTTCTCAGTGTTTGTGTTTAGAACTTTGGAGGCTCATTGCGTAAACAATGACAGCCTTGGAATTCCCAGAGTGGTTTGCCAATGTATTGGAAGGGTAACTAGGAAGAACTGGCACTTGATAATGAACACAAGGGATGTACAGACTACAGGATTCCGCTGCAGACAGTTGCTGTGCTTAAAAAATATTTTTGTTGTCCTGGAAATTCCCTGTGAAAATCTTTCATCCTGCTGGCTGGCGAGTGGGAGTTCCACCCCTTCTGCAAAAGCTGAAAAAAATTAGTTCTGCTGTGGAATTGATGGGCAATTTGTAGGGATCAAAGGCACAGTCTGAGGTTTGGGGGAGCTTGCAGAACAGCCTTTGCATCTCTTGGCTTTATACTCCGAGTTTTCCATATTTATATCAACACAAACACACAGAATGTGATTCTATCCATAACCTGTCTTTGTTTCGGATAATTTGGGGGAATGTTTCTAATACTGGGTTTATATAAAATGTGTAGAAGATACTGAAAGCACCAGTAGTTTCAACGTTTTATCAATAAACATTGAATTAATTATTAGTCACATCCCTTTTTTATCATTATATCCACCATAGTTTGCAGAGATAAAAGTGTCTTTTAAAAACTGCCTACATTTCCTAAGTTAGTAAAACTGCTGTGCACAAGCCTTTTTATTTTTTTTTTTTATAAACCTGACCAAATATTGACTAAACTTATTAATTGAGTCTAACAATCAGAGCAGGGGTAACACCTGCTGCTGAGCTTCCACAGCACTGAGCACAGTGAACCTGATAAAGACCCTCACTGCCTTTATGAAATGTCATGACTCAAATCAGTTTTTATTATCTATGTGCCCATGTTAATTTTGAATAATGGGTCAACTTTTTAATTTTTCCATTATCCAAATCCTACCTAATTAATTTATTCTACTTCGGGCACTATTTTAAAACATTATCCCTCCTGTATCTGATTAATTATCTTTACTAATGTTGTTTTTAAACAAAATATTTTAATAATGTCTGATTGATATTACAAATATTTTGTATTTTGTAGATCATCATTCTGGAAGTTAGATGTAGAGGTTGATGTTGTCTTTGTCTGATCTGGAAGGGGATCTAATTTTCAGAGAATGCATGATTTTCAGAGAATTTTTAAAGTGCAGGTGACTTTCATCTAGTACTTAAGATGATCCTATGTGAGTAAAGGTAACCTGGAACCCAGCACCTGGGAGAGATAAGGATGCATCATACATTTGAATTATACAGATCTTTAGGAGACACTTCAGGTGCTGATGTACATTCCTAATGCCAGTGTACATTCTGGAACATTGTGATGCTTGCAAGCTGCCATGAGTCTCCTACAGATCCCATGCGGTGTCTGAGATTCCTCTGCAGATGCCTCAGATACCCCAGGGCATATAAAGGTGTAAGCCACACAGGGAAGTCCCAAACTGAGTGTCAATTTTGTGTTTAGGTAGTGCACCCAGATGGAGGTTTGTCATGTATTATTCTGAATATACAAAAATAAAACAACCATTGATCACACTGGGTAGACAGGGCATGACTCTAAAGAGCTCTGCTGAAATACCCACATATGGTCTGTTGCATGATACTTTATTTGTCCCAGAAGAATTAAGATGATAGATGATAGCTGGGTTTGAACTTGTGCATCAGGAAGGCCACTTTGAATATAAAGGGGGCAGTATGTGTTTTGTGAAACTACCGATGGAAAGAGGATGTAGTGGAGGAATGGTCTTCAGTTTTATTGGAATTATGACATTTCTGTGGGAAACGAGGCAGTTGTTTATAGTCCTGCCTGCATTTCTGAAGCCGGTTCAGGAACGGGGCGTGGATGGGGTTAAAGCGCTGCCGAGGGAGCCGGAGGTGCCTGTGGAGGCAGCCGGGGCTGATGGTCTCAGTGCTCCCGGGATGGGGAGCCCCATCCACCCACTGCCCGGGGCAGGCAGGTCTGCTGGGAGGGGTGGGAGCAGCACCTCGGGGACACCCCAGAGCCGGCACCCAAAGCAGGTCGCTACAACTGGCTAATGCTGTGTGTATGGGCGTGACTGTATACACATGGAGAAAATCTTACTACCCAAGTAGGACCTAACTGTTCAAGGCACAAGAAGAATTTCTGGCTGCACTCAGTGTAAATTGTTTTGTTTTGTTTTTGTAGGCAAACCACAGAGAGAGAGAGATGGAGTCTAAGGAAGTGATATTCTGTGCTGTCTGCTTTGAGCATGGTGACTGCAGAAAACAACGTCCTTCAGGTGACACATCTTAAAAAGCCTTTTTTATGGAGGCTCTTCGAAATCAGCAGACACCTTTTGAAAAGAAAGGGTTTGAGGCTAACTCGAGAGCCTCTTTTGTTAAAAGCATTGATGAAACAGATCTCCAATACGAAAAAGAAACGCAGACTCTCCGATGGCATAATTTTTCCTCTTCGGATTCTGTGTTTTGTTTTGGGTTTGGGTTTTTTCCCCCTTACAGATTTCTCTGTGTAGTGAGAGCTGAAAGCTGAGCTGCGTCTCTGCGAAGCTGTGTAGGGATAAGTGGCCGATGGGAATTGCAGCCCTTTCCCTCCGCGCGGTCGGTTTTGTGCTGAGTGCCCTCTGGAGGACTTGGGCACGCAGTGACCCGGACGAGTCCCGGGTACCACCACTGTACCTGAGCTGTTCATGAGTCCTTCCTTTAAAGGTTTTCCCTCTTTTCTCCTTTGGGAGAGATGTTCTAGCCAACCTAGACATGGTGAGGGGGAGCACAGTTAAGTCAGCTATTAGTTTAAGACAGAATTGCACCATACGAGTCACTCAGAAAAGGTAAAAAATAATCCAGAACTCCGTCCAAATTCCTATTCAGCCAAACTAAATCTGTTTCATATTTAGGAGCTTTGATTAGCTTTATCAACGCATAGAAATGTGCTTCCTACTTATGTTTCTGGTTTTCCCCTTGTTCTTGCTGAGGCTGAAGGGAAACTGCTAAAATACCCTTTGAGCCTCTTCTTGCAGGACATATCAGAGATCTCAGGGGAAGCCTGTTGTCCTTATTCTTCCAGCCAAGTTCTGTAGTCAGAACTCTGGATAACTTCAGTGAGTATAGTAACTTTTGGGTGTTTATCTGGTTTTCTTGTAATCTGTAAGTTCTCTACTTTTGTTCACTTACTCCAATTCTCCTAACTGTATCGTTAAAAAAAAAATACCTGCAGTTGCCCTGGCCAGCGTGTTCTCTTCCTTCAAAATATATATTCAAATTTCTGAGTTGAAGATGCAAAATTCAATATTGTGTTATTATAAATAATACTCGGTTCTGATATGGAGCTTTGCCTTTGAAAAACATTTAGCAATTTTTTTTTTTTTTTTTGGACTCTTGATACACTTATTTTGCTGGTAGTGTAGCAGGTGTTTTTCTTAACCATTTCTAAGGAGAAAACCTAAGTTTAGAGGAAATGAGCACTCAATTATTTAAATTTCCTGAGATTAGAGGAAGAACACTTTGCCAAACAATGCCTCTTCACTTCAAAACCTCTCCCCATAAATTATGTTAGGAGATCTTATTAAAGTCTGTAAAAATTTCCTATTAAAAATGGTTGATTGCAGTCCAGACCATCACAGCTTTTGTGCTTTCAGTGAAATACCACAGCTGTCGCAAAGAAATATATTGTGAGACAAAAGGTTTTGTTTCCTTAGTCATAAATTATTTTTGTGATATCTGAAGTAAGATAAAACTTTCACTTATGTTTGAGTGAAGGAAGATTCCAGTGATAACTTGTTCAAAAATCTATAAAAAGAATATAAGAATGTAGATCTAGATAGCAAATTAGAATCAGACTTCCTTTTTGTTTAAGCAAAGCAATTATTTCTGAAGTCAGGGAAGATTATAACCAGGGATAATAGCATAACTTTGCAAAGCACACTGCCTTTATCTCAGTAGAACCTGAAGTTTAAGCTTTCAAGTCTGACCTTTGGGAACTATACAATAGAAACCTTTAGTGTTGGACAGTTTTTAAACCAAAGTCAAGCAATAGTTAGTAGTCTGTTTGCTAATTATACTGTGTTATATCATACTATAAATATAATGCATTATATTACACTAAAATAAAAAATAGACCTTTTTTATATTTTAAAGAAGTATTAAACTGACTGGTTTTGACCATATTTGTTTTTCTATTGTCAAATGAGTTTTCTGCTAAGGAATTCTGCAGAAACAGCAGCCTTTTAGAGAAGAAAGGGCTGAATGTACCCTGTGAAGTGTTTACTGTCAGGACTGGATCCTAACTACATTCTTCCAGTAGAAGCATATTCCAGGTATGACCTGTGTATGTAATGAAAATACAAAATTACAGCATATATGCTAAAGATTATTTTTCAAAATCATTTGCCAAATAATTTTGAATGAAAGATAAATTAGGACACTCACAATTTGCTCTTCCATCATTGCTTTATGTATAAAGGTCAGATTTCTCAGCCTCCTCCCCTGCTCGTTAGAGAGATTACTGAATAAAGAAATATAGTACAGGTGCTAGAACTCAGGGTTTGAGAAACATTGTAGGTTATATATGAAAAAAAGCATATGATTTTTCAAACTGTCAGTACTTTAGAGCTAACCCAGTTCTCTACCCAGCGCCATCACAAGAGTTTACTGGAATTTGTTTGTATTTGTTGTGTATATTTAAATCAGGAGTGTACAAAACAAAAATGAAAGACGGCCTGCTCTTCTGCTGTGTAATTCAGAGAAATGAACTATGCAGCCTTGATCCTTTCATAAGATCCATTACTATAGCCCCCTATTTTTTTTTCCCTCTGAGTGATTTTTCTTATAAATCAGAATTCATAGTGCTTTTTTATGGCAACATGTGCTATGCATTCATCAGGTCAAACCTACTCAGACTGAAAGAACTATGAAGATCAATATCTTTAGCATAAAGTCTAAAGCAAAATAACCAGCACTTTTGGTTTCCTTTGTGAGGATGAGGAAATAGATTTCACATCCTGGATACTTGGGCAGGGACAAGGTGAGTCAGGTTTTTTGGGACATGCACACCGGTGGAGATGAAGCGCCTCGGGCACACAATTCCACACAGCTCCAGCCATTGCTGAAGGGTGTGTGGGGCACTTGGGGGTCAGGGAGGAGAACCTAAAACCTCTTTAGTCCTCTGTACCCTGTTAGGGCCTAGCCCTGTGTTCTCACTCATGCTGAGTGGTCTTTTACAAGTAATCCCACTGATGTCAGTGAGACATTTCTGTAATAAAATACTGTCTGACAAGAATATGGATATCAGAATCTGGCCCGGCGTGTACTAATTCCATTTTAATGAATACTTAAATGGAGTTGTTATTAAAAAAGTCTATTTCCTAATATTCAATAAATCAAAACTATAAAATCAGTTTACCAGTTGTTGCCACTCTAGTCAAAGCCAGTTTCTCTTGTATTGAAAATAATACTACATACTGTCTCCATTCAGGAGGGATTAATTGTAATACTTTTATCTGCTTCATAAGATTTATTTCTAATAATGAAGAGCAGAGGAAAGCAGGGGTGCTTTAAACATTTATTGTTTTTATTGAAGCACCATATATTCATGAGATGTTTCATAAACACGGAGTTTGCTTAACATAAGGAGCTTGTTTCATGAATGAGCAGCTTCAAAACAGAGTTTTAAAAAGGCATTATTCATTTATCTGATCATATCCATTTAATTTTATAAGGTGGAGCCTTGGGCAGTATGTGATGGTGCAGAGATACACAGTAAAGCCTGCTAAGATTTTGTAGGCCTGTCATCTGACAAAGATTATTAGAGCAGTATTGTGGCGTGCTGCTGGGGAAACTACCTGACATCAGTCCCCACTGTTGTGAAACACAGTTGGACTGTACAGAAAAATGTTTTGGATTTGAGTTGGTTTCTCCCTACACATGGAAAGGGATTGATCTACTTAACTTCCGTGGTGACATTTGCACCAAGGAGTAGGAAATATGCTTATGATGCTGTTTGACTTTGTTGCACGGTAACAAAATACGAATAAAAAGCAGTTCGGGGAGGGCAAAAAAGAAACTGAATTCACTGAAGTCAAAGACAAAGCTGCCATTGTATTGAGAGCCTGGCAGAAAAATTCTAGCTGAGTATTATTTCCTTGGAATTTGCTAAATCTTTGAAATCCAAAGGGTGGGGAGTGTTCAGTTCCCTCAAGATGTTCTTCTAGACATCAGGCAAGTATTCTGATTTTATGCCTTTACACATGCCAGGTTTCCAGAGTCTCTAGCTTTGATGCAGTCCACTAGACACCGCGATGTGGGGCCAAGGATGCCAACTCCTCCATTACTCTGCAGCAGCCTACCAAGTTGTTTTTATAAATTATGCATTTTCTCCAACCATAAATATTGCTCCTTAAAGGGATACTGAAATGAAGATAATATGACTTTTCAGTAATAGGTCTTCTGATGTCAGCCATTCTGTTTAAACTGTTCGATTTTCAACAGAATTAAAGATCTGCACAGTATATTCTACCTCCTGCAGACTGCAGTTGTTAAAAGGAAATAAATCACTTAAACAGGGTCATGAGCAACAAAGGCCAATGTGGGTTCAAAGTTTACAGGTCTCTGCATTTATCAGGTAGAAATATGCTACATTTCACTATTTCATAAAATATCCTTTTATGAAAAAGCCATCAATCTTTGTATGGCCTACTAAAACTGATTTCTCAAATGAAAGAAATGAATGATGACACCAAATCAAAAAATCGTTTATGAGTTTGTATTTTTGCAAGACCACCATGACTTTCACATGCGTTTTCAATTTTGGTGAGGATGTGATTATCATGTGGATGTGTTTTACTCCCACCATTTGTACTAAGGGATCTGTCAGAACTGTGTACCCTTCCTTGGGCAGTTCAGGATTTGTTCATATTTTTTCATTAATCTATAGTGGTTTTCATCCAGTGATTGTTATCATTTCTGTACATTATCTACAGATTTTCTGGGTTATATATAGACATGTATAAAATCACATATCATGTGCAAGTTCACATTTAAACTAAAACTGCATCTTAATGACTTAGTTTTATCTCAAAGGTTTTTAACATTTCTGTGGAATGATTTTTGTGTGGTTTCTGTCACACACTCTATGAAACATCATATTAATTACAGATTTTTAGCTCTCCTTGTGATCTTTCCCTACCATTGCCACACTTGCTCTGGGAGTCACCAAGCTCTTTGAAAAACTGGACAATTTAGATACTTGAAAACAGTACTGTATATTCATGCTTCAGATATTGTAGAACTACAGTGTAGTGGTTTGGGGCAGAAATAATATTAAAAACTACTTTATTTCTCATCTGATAATGACAACAAATACAACAACCAGCGTGCTGCACTCAAATAGGGAAAAGTGATTTCTGTTCTGGTAAGCAGTGTTGGCTCCCCTTGGGTTTACACAGAGCAAATGAGCTTGGCCTTTCTAAGTCTCCAGTGAAAACAAATACAATCAAATTAATACAATTTATTAAGTATCAGTCTCATAAGAAGAATGTATGGAGAAGTTAATATGAAATTCTGAGAAAAAACTTAGTCCTTGGGTTTTTAGAGAGGGGCATTTTCCTCCTTTTGCTGTGGAGTTCATATTGGAAAAAATATCATTCTTTCACTACTTTTTAGGAATTTTATTTTTTCAGTTTATTTAGGAATTATCTTCTTTAACTATCTTCACTGATGAAAAGGCAAAGCTAAGGAATGTTCTGTTACTTCCTTTGTAACGAAGAAGTTAAACTTCTAGACAAATAATGCACGCTATCTAAAAATGTAGTTATTCCTATCAACCTTCTCTAGTCCATCCTGGGGGGGGAGTGAGGGAGGGGGAAGACAAAAGCATGAAAAGAATGGAGTTTAGCTGTCATTTTTGGGAAGACCCTTTTGCCAAGTCACACAGAGAGTGATGCAGAGTTAGTGCTGTGGGGACGCAAACTGTGCTGCTCTATGGCTGACACTGCCCTCCTGCTGCCTTATTGCGGTGACAGGGTCTCACTCAGGCAGTTCACAGCCTACTGTGAAATAAAGCTTGTGCCACCACCAAAGACTCTGGAAAACGTTGCATCCAGAGAAAACATAAACAGCTTTCAACGAGCTCTTTACATTACAAACCAAACATTTTCCCAAAACAAAATCTATCTTGTCCGATTAGACTGAAAGGCAAACAAAATATCCTGTTTATCTGGTGAGGACCTCAGAGAAAATGTTGCTGTTAGAGCAGGCAAGATAGGGAGTTATGGATTTTAATTTTTTTTAAAATGAATCTCAGAAGAATGGTACTTAAAAGAAATTTGAGAGCTTTTGTTCCATGTGCTCCTGAAAGCATCCTGAAAGAATTCACAGAATTCTGTATCAGCTCACTCAGGTACCAGAATAATGCCCCCAAATCCACCGAGTCATGGGGTTCAGTGTGCTTTGCCTTTACATCTCAGTACAGTTCTCTGTGATTCTTGCAGAAGAAGCTGAGGCTGTATGCATGAAGTGTAAAGAGCTCATAACCAACCCTCTGTGAGAAGGTATTCAGCACTTAACGGATTCTCTGACTGAGGAAAAGCAGATCAAGAACTTGGCAGCTTTAGGTGTCAAAAAGGCAGTTTCCATTCTAGTGGGAATGAAAGCATTATCTTAAAAGTATCTTAGAAGCACTTTCCCTCCCTTTGACCCATATAAAATCTGTGGAAACCTTATTAAAAGTCCAAGATCTAACAATTTTCTTCAAATGGCTAAGATAGTTAAATTCCATTCTGGTGACCATCTACACTGTAAACAGTGTGTGTAATCTTAAATTTGAAGAGGTTTTCTCTAAAGAAAACTTTATTAATGTGTTCTGTAAATGCATGCAGTTTTGCAAGTGTGTTAGGATGGTCACATAGGAGTGTGTCATAATGTGTCATGTAGTTTGGTATGCTGCATCTGATCGTGGCTTTGGGGGATGATTTGGAGGATGATAGATGGAGCTCCAAAACAGCCTGTCAGAACAAGTTGTCCAGGGAAGGCAGGGAAAAAGAAGTGGAAAGGTTCTTCCTAGTCTCTTCTCAGCCACTGTTTGACATGCCATGAAATGTAAACATAATTTCCTTCTCTAATAAAACATTGAATGTTTTTATAATCTGTCGTTGATTACCAAATCACAATGGTAAGAGATCTGTAGCCGGCCCGTTGAATCACACCATTTTTATAGTGTTTTCAATTATAATTTTATTAAAGAATGAAAGATGTTCTGTGAGGAGTATTGAGAAATATCCATTCCTAAAGGAGTGGGAAGCTTGTCTTTTCAGTGTTTTAAATTCCACTTCCAACCCTAGTAAAGCCAGGGGTTTCACTAGTTAGTTTTGTGCTGTTACGCTTCAGTTTCATTAGAAGAATACAGGCTAAATACAGACTGCCTGTTTTCTCTGTACCTTTCATTATTTTACATGCCTTTGCTGAATACCCCCTTAGTCAACAATGGTCCTCTTCATGACTGTGTCTGCTCATGAGGACATTTTTCAGACTTCTAATCTTCTGTCTGTGACTCTGACCCTCTTTGTGCAGAAGGTCCCATAAGTCTTGAAGCAAAGGTTTTGAAGGATATACCCCTCTCTAAGGTACCAGAAGTACAGTGAGCTACTATTGTATAAAAATCTCACAAGAGAGCAGAGGTATCTCTAAAACAGTGCAGCTTTCCATTGCTGAAGAATCCATCTCTCACTAGAAGTTACACTACCATTGTTATTCTCCCTTGCTCTTTAATTCTAAAAGCACAGTGATACGTGATATGTATTTCTCTTGCTCTGTCCTCAAGGACATACTAATGTGCTGCTGGGCTAGAAATACTTTCTTTAAAAGTACTCAAATGCTGGAAAGCAATTTTTTCAGGAGAGGTGCAACCTGAGAATATCTTTTCTTAGGGAAAAGAACGGTTCAGAAACTTCTTAACCATTTAAATGCACCATGAGTTTTTGTGATTTAACTTTTTTTTTCAAGTTACATTACATATTGTTACATGAGCTTTGTATGTCAAATAAATAATGTGTAATTATGTTTTTCCTTTATTTTCTGTAGAGTCAATTTTTATGGCAAATCTAATTTTTTTTTTAAGAGCTGTATCTTGCTTCTATAACTTAGGCATAAGCACTACTCTTCATGTTATTTTTTTTTAATTTATTATATTCTGTTGTGCTTCTTGCATGAGAAATATCTTCAGGTAACTCATAGAATGAGACAATTACAGTATCATCTTCAAGGAAGCTTTGCTTATTTGTTGCTGCTACTGAACTTGATATTGCTCATAGCAAGGCTACTAAAAGGAGTACTGTTGGACAGTCTCAGAAGTTTAGTTTCAACTGATGTTTTCCTTTTAAATCTCATATTCCTGATGTTAACCTACCATTAGGGGTGGATTCAGTGATCCTTGTGAGTCCCTTCCAACCCAGCATATTCTGTGACTCTGTGTGATTCTGGAAAGTGAGCTTTATTCACTGGATAACCATGGTCAGAGGTAATTTGCATTGGTGAGCAGCTTTGAATGTAAACAACTTAGGAAGGGATGTTGTCACCAGCCCAGGATTCTGCACTCAAAGAGGGCTTTAATAGAAATAGCTGTTCCTGTTGTTTTTACTCCTGTTAGCATTTGGCTGGATTTTGTGTCAGTTGCTTGGTGTGTATTGGTGGAGCTTTACATTTGGTCTCCCACTTTCCAAACGACCAAGAAAACTATCTGCTTAAACAGCAATTATATGGCTGTGCGTGCTCAGTCACCCGATGGGTTTGAGCACAACTCATCAGTTATGTCGCAGCCTGTGTTGGTTTTGTAAGTGTCGTGTGAAGGCTGACAGGGATCACATTTCTGTGTTTTGCTGCTTGGTCCGGCCCATGGCCTCTAGAGGTAATGGATCTCTGCAGAACCTCGCTGGAGCAGGTCACCAAACAGTGCAGGATTTCAAGAGCTGATGCACTTTTATTGCTACAATGTTCTTGTCATGAAGGTGATGGGCTTTGTATTGTGGTTTCATGTATCAGTGTGGTTTTACTTCTGAAAGCTGAGCCCTGTTGGTAAGCTGGATAAATTTTTTTAAGAGGTTTTTCTTTTGTTCTTAGAGGTGAACTGCTTCTAAGTAATAGGTTTCTGAGTGTACAGGTTCATAGATGCTATAGTGAAAAGGCTAGATGCCTATATATGCAGAACAGCTGGACTCCAACACTGTCAGTGGAAGGGAGACTCTGCTGTTACTGAGCACTCCAGATCTGAGAAACTCCTGTGAGAAGCATCATAAAATTTATCAGAGCATGGCTGAATCACAAATTACATGAGTTTATCCAAGAGGGTGACACCTACAACCAGCCACAACCCTGGGCCAACTCCTCTTGGCAAAGTCACCTTTTGCTCTGAAGGGACATTGTAAGCACCGTGTTTGCTGTGTTATACTCAGAACTAGGCGAGCTGCAAGTGCATGCTAGATGGGCTGGGTCTCAGACCACTGTAGCCTCAATACAGCATTATAAAAGCAGAATAATCCAGCCAACTCTATGAAATCACTTAGGACATCTCTATGTATATGTTATTGCTCTAAGAAAATCACACACTTCTTTTTCCCACTTTTTTAAAAAAGGACACAATAGAAGACTGGGATTTTTCCCCCCATTTTGAAGCAGATGTCTACAGGCAAGTTACAAAGTGTTAACTTTATAAAACACTGGGTGTTTTATTAGATATGCATGTTACTGTGTACTGTATACATTCCTCTATTAATTTTTAGTGAAACAGAGGGCATCTCTAGCCCCACTCTTAAGTTATGGTGCTTCAATTCCAGAATCACCAGTGATGATTCAGGTTTTCTCATAACTGCCTTTTGACATCTGTGGGATCTGCATTTGGGCGAATGTTCCGGCATGGTTTGGGAGTGACACCAGGGGTCACAGCACGGCGCTGCATGAAGTAATCACAGCCTCCCATGGCCAGTTTATGGGAGGAGCTGGCTAGTCTGGAATTCCAGTGTTGCCCTAGAAAATCATTGCCCTGGAAGGTCAGGCCAAAAGTGCCAGAGGCAAGTGCCAGATTTGGATTTGCACCCAGCAGAACGGGAGTCATGGCAATCTGGGAGAGGCATCTGTGGCAGTTCCCTGATCCCACTGAGGTCCAAGCTTAGCTGCCACTGCCAGAAGCCCTGGTCTTATATACAGATGAAATCCAACTGGCAGCATCTCGTGGCCCCAGTGATATTCCTACCAGGAGGATAACCCTTGAATTAAATCCGACATTTCACCAATGACTTCTGACTTTGAAGGCTTCCTCTTTGCTATCTTCAGCATGGATTTCCAGATGCAGTAGCCACATTACCCTGACAGGTGATGCTATTTTTATTGTCATGTCGGTGCTTTGGTTGCAAAGTGGGGGAGCTGAGCCCTCAAGGGCTGTATTCTGGGTGTGCCAATCTCCAGGCTCTTCAGCAGGAAATTGGGAAGGATGTTCTTTCACTCAGAGTAAACACTGCTGGCACCACTGAAACACCTATGCTAAGAGTTTCAACTGAAATATGACAGAATTTGAAGGGACAGAATTTGGGCCCAAATACTTGGAAATACTTGAAGGGTTTTTTTCGGTTTAATTATTTTTAAATAGTTTTTGTTGAAGAATTTTTTTTCTGTGCAATATAGTAAGGTGAGGCCTATAAAATTTGCTTTCCTGTTTTCTGTGTTAAATGTATATGTGCATGTTAAGCATTTTTAGTGGCACTGAGTATATTTTATGTGCTCTTTGGAAAATAAGACATGAGGACTTTTAAAAGCTGTTGTTTTTCTTGACTTCACCTTCATTAATCTTATTTAGTTTCTGTAAGGGGCTATTTTGTGAGCTCCACGGATGGGTAATGTTTTCTTTTCCAAAGTTCATGATTCTTCTATTCAAATCACTAATTTTCACTGTTACACTCCAGTGGTTTAGTGCTTCCCAGGCCTCAAGGAATGAGTTTAATTAGCAATGCTGAATAAATTCTGAGACATGATTCATCTTTCTTGTCACTCAGATCTAAGTAACAAAAATGCAATTTTAAGACGTACTTAAAAGCCTCATGAGAATGCCTTCTTCTGTATAACTGGGAAAGGATTCAGGTGTAAATTTGGAAAAGAGGATTTTACCTGTCTGCCTGTTTTCAATTTACCTAAAAGGTACAGGATTCAGCCATATGTCCTTGAAGTCACTGGTATGTTGTTTTCAGAATACTAAGCTGTGAGCAATACTTGGCACATACATTCCAAATTAAACCTCTGGATTAGACCTTTTTCAGATTCAGTAATTGACTTGACAAATTTGGAAACTATTTTAGATTTCATGTGATTTAATTTGTCTCTGGATTTTTATACTTCGAGCTGAACATACAGAAGGGAAAATGTCATTCTCCAGTGATCCTAATTGTTGCAGTGCAGAGGTCCAAATTTTGTCATGTCCTTTTTTCTGAACCAGGAGAAGGTGTATTTTCTAAGACATAATGTCAAGAGGGGAAAATAGGGAATGAAGAAAGGGAAAGAAGGAGTGAACTCAGGAAAGTGATGTTTGTATTTAAAACCTTGTTTCAGTATGCCCCAGTAGGCACTGCCAGCAGCACAGAGGGCAATAGCGTTTTGCCATGATATATTACCTTCCATGCAGGAGGATCAGAGCATTTTATACTGTCACTGGATGACAAAAGCAGTCTAAAACAGCTGTGGGAGGAATTAAATGTAATTTTCCAGAATTTACAAAAACAGATTAAAATAGTGACTTGCCCAAGGAGAGCTGGAAGACAAATGAAGCTGAACTGCCTAAATCCCGTGTTTAATTCTGAGACCACTTTCTCCAGTCCAGCACATGGAGCACTGTGAATAAAAAATATGGATCATTTAGCTCCTTTTTTAAGTAGGCACAAAGAATTTAAGGACAAATTGTGGCTCTAGCCAGTTCCCTGGATTTTGTCATATTCAGACAGATCCCAAATGTTATTGTAATGCAACCTTAAAAGAAACCCCTTGCTATTAATTTTGTATTTATTGTAGTTACACTGACCCTAATGAATTTTTTAAAATTAATTTGACAGATGTCACAAATATTTTCAATGCAGTTTAACATCATTAAATATAACCTTTCCTAGAAAAAGGGTTCTATGAAGTGAAGCTACGGTAAGTGCAAATGCTGGATTCTGGAAAGTCATGGGTATTGGATATTACTTAGAACACAAAATAGATGTTAGGGAATAATGTTTTTGGGGCAGCATTATGAGGTTCTGCCTCCCATGTCTCATCAGCACATCTCTCCTAGAAGGACTAGCTCCTTTAGAAGGGAATATGTTTATTAATTTAGCGTTTAGTCATTGTGTGTAGTTGGTTATGCCTTCAGAACCAAATTCAGTGACATTAGGAACTTTTGTCCAGGATTTTTATTATTTTTTTTAACTTACTTTGCTCTCCTATGGGAGCCAAGAGGGCCAAACGAACCCCCGGAAAGGAAGGGTTATTCCACTTCCTTGGAGACATGATCTTCTTTTATGTGAAGATTGTACAGTTTTTTTGCACCTGGTGGACCTAGTTCTGCTTGGGAGGATGACAATGAATAAATCTTAGCTCTTTACCTCGTATGTGAACTTGTGGAGCAGTGAAAATACACAGTTGCAATAATCCAGGCCATCAGAAATAGAAAATGAATGTTTTGAGGACTGGATTCTACTGGACTCCAATACTTTATAAACTTTAGAGCATTGGTAGGGTCCCCAATTGGAATATAAATAAAGCAAACCCCTTCAAAGGTTTATAGGACTGTAGTTGGTCCTCTCTTACTGGCCTAATTTATGATTGTTGGAAATTCACAGTCTGTGAAATGTGTTGGTCACAGAGCTGATGGCAGTAACTTCAGAATATGAATGAGAGCATCTGGGTTGCTATTTACCTTTGTTTCATAAAGTCAGCTTTTTATCTTTGCATCATTTAACCTCAGAAATATGGCTGGGTTAGATAGCATATGGAGCCTTCTGTGAAACAGAACGTTTACTTTCTGTAACTTCAGTAGTTTCTTCTATGAAAAAAGATATTTTGCTTTCACATCTTTGTGCTGTTCTTCTACAAGAATACAAATCAAATTAATGTAAATAAAAATAAGCAGTAGCTTTCCTCTGTGAAAGAAACAAGGGAGCTGAGACTCAGAAATTCTTTATTTTATGTTGACTCTGTAGTGGCTTGGGTAAGGTGAAGGCCCAGGCAGCAGTCCTGCATAGCACTCAAATCTCATTTAAACCCCACTTTTCAGACTTTCATCAGTGCATATAAATTTTGCTTTGTTTTAGTTACAGTTTAATTTCTCTGTACCTAACTTTGACTTTCAGTTTCCATATTTGTCAAACGGTAGAGAGATTATAAAGCTTTCTCAAATATTTGACCATTGCCATGAGTTTTCCTTGGGCTGAAAACTCTTGCTGGTTTTCACAAGAAATAGGAATCCACTGGAGGTGCTTCCTGTGTGCTAATGCTTCTTTTGTGCTTGATGTCCAGAATATTTGAGACTAATTTGGGAATATTTTGGTGAAGTTTAATGAAATTTAATGTGTGCGTTCAGACTAGGTAATGACAATGGCTACTTCGAATCTGTGTCCCAGTAAGTTTTTTTACCAGGAAAAAAAAAAAAGAAGCTGAATTTCTTTGGTGATTGGTGAGTCTGAATCAAAGTACTGCCACCAAGTCAGGATCATTGTTTTATTGTATTGTGACTGGGTATAACATCCCAGCCTGCATCTGTTTGCAAAGCCTTCTGAGACTTCTGAATTGATAGGTTTGTATAACTGAAACTTAGAGGCTGTGGTCACCATATCTCATTTTCTGTTCTTACTTGACTTGTGTCAGCTCTGCTGAGTTTATAGTAAATATTATTTGTGATGAATCCCCTTGTTTGGCTTCAAGTGTATTTGTGGAGACAATTTTGACTGCTTGAGTGCTATTTTTACTGCTCACTGCCTCCAGGACTGTTTGTACAACATATATTAAACACTGTATTAAGGACTGGCCAGCTCTGAGGGACAAAAAAGATAGAAATAAAATTTTCTTGAAAGTGAACAAGTTTTGCATCCAGAGACTCTTTCTGTCCACTTCTAGAAGGGTGCAGTCTCGTATTTCCAGGACTGCTTCCTCCTTCCTCTCAGACTGGCAAGAGGTTTACAGTCAGGAGTTAGTTATGAGCCAGGGACTGAAAGCCTTGGATCAAAGGATGTAAGTAGTGAGCTCGGTTCACCTTTGGTCCCTTAAACCAGGTTTGGGTTCAAGCTGTTGGTCAAACTGAAGAGAGTTCTCAGACTAGATTGCTCAAAGGACTTGCTAAGTGTGAATGCTGTAAACAGATTGATAGATCCTGGTGGAGTAGTCAAGAGAGGACAACAAAATTTGTCCTTTAGTGTTTGAAAGGTTAGAGATAAGGCTAAACATTGTCTACTGCTTTGGAGAGCCACCTCTGAGCATGAATGCAGAGGTAACCCCCCAGCTGTACTGTGCTGCAAGCTGCCATTCTGCTGGGGCTGTGCAGTGCTGTCCATGGAGGAGGATTTTCACAGGTGATCAGTCCAGATCACTGCTTTGTGGATAAAATTTCCAGAAATGCAGAGGAAACAGGGGGCTGGTGCAGCCTGGAACTTCCCGTCCTTTCACTTCAAGCATTCAAATTTGTTAGTTCTGTGTTGACTCCAGATCAATCACAGGAACAGTTGACTGATCATTTCTTGTTTATGTGTCTCTAATGCTTTTTGAAGAGCTTGTTTACAGAAGTGTCAGCTTGAAATTGATAATTTATCATGCATAGGATTTGACTGAAGTGCCAGTGAGATGAGTTACAACACTAGTCTTCCTCTCAGACATACCTTCTGTCTGGTTGAGATTTGTTTGTTTTGCACTGTTCTTTTGAGTTTTTGGGTCAAGCCACAGGCTGGGGCTACCTTTCTACACTTTAGATATTGAAAAGCTCTTAGGAATGATGTGAGAGGAACTGTACAAATATTTTCAACTGTCCTGAATGACAGATGGTTTTGAAGACAATTTAATGATCATAGGTAGTGTTGAGTCCAGAGTTTGTTCTCCCCGAACAGAGTGTATATAGCATGTCATATGTTCCTCAGCGTCGTTGTTTTATCATGCCTGATGTGGTGTGGAGATAGTTTAAATACCTCTGTAATGTGCTACTGACAAGGATGTGTGTAGTAAATATATATATTTATTTATTTGTGTTTTAACCTGTCTGCAAATATTGATTGAGAGTATTCTGTATGTTTTTTCCCCAACCTGTAAATGGTTTTAGTTCCACTTTTTCTTGGCTAAGAAATTTTTTTTTTGTTTTTCTTAGCTGTCACAGGACATCATGCTCGGGTGGCCTGTAATAAATATCTATTATTTATATGTATCATTAAAACTGCTGAATCCCTCTTCTTTTAGATGTTGAGAATTTAACTTGATTCTAGACAGGATTCACAGTTTATATTCATGATCAGAGCACACCTTTCCCAACCAGGGTACATTTCTTTTTTACTGTTTCTATTTTCAAGAACTTTAAAAGTGTGTATTTTACTCAGCTGGTGGGTGGGTGATTCTAACTTAGTGTTTCATTACTGTGTTATGTTTTTATTTCCTCTGCTGAATGCTAGAACTGGAGTTGCAGAGAAGTTCATCCAAGATTCTCTGTCTTTTACTGTACGATTAATCTTCTAGTAAACTTGGGTAATGTATTTCTAATTTGGATCCCTGTTCATTTATTCTACTATTGAAAGGAAGAATTCACAAGAGAGGCTCAGGTTCATGTCATTGTTTTCTTGTTCTAAGGTTTCCACAGCCCACCTGGTGCTCCCTGAGCACCACACATGGCTCAAGAGTCTTTCCAAACTTAGTGACCTTAAATAGTTCCCAAAAAGTCCATTCTAGAGCCTGGAATCCCATTGGGCCTCCAGCGGTGGAGGAGTTGTGGATACCATGCTGAGTCCCAGCCTTTTTCCTTAGTGCAGCATCTGTAAAAACAAATGCAATTGAAGCAAAGTTTAGATTAATTTTCATCCCATTGCCAATTTAATCGACCTGATTTGGCTGTTTTCTTGCAACAGTGAAGAAGGCTGGTTAATAGTCTTGCAAATACTGCATTCTGGAAACTCTGTTTCTTCCTTTTTCTGACCATACAATACCAAATGAGCAAGCAAAAGTGATTAATGGTACACAACTACAGTGACAGCTTTTCCCCCAGGCCTGTTGATAAAATGCCTGATGTTGCTGGTTGTTTCATTTTTTTGTTTCAATTTTAAGATAGACTTTTTATTAATTAAATTAATCATGATGTTAACTGAGCAATGGGAAATTTGTGATCAGAACATGAAAGTTTTAAATTCTTTCCCAGTCAAATCCAAAATGCAGCTGGGGGCTTCTCACAGTGAGGACTGAACAAACAGTAAGGTCCCAGTGAAAACAATAACCATGGTGTGATGCAGTATATCTTGTTATTTTGCATAGTAGCTTTTGTAAATACCAAAGGATTTTGTCTACAGTTTATAAATAACTTCTGTTCAACAACAGCTGCAGCGGAGTGGCTCAGATTATGCAACTGCTTTAGAAGGGTCTGGACTAAACTAAGCCGGTTGTTAATCAGGTTGGGAATTTGTTACCCGGGAGCTGAGAAATGAGCCTGGAAGAAGGAGGAAACTGCTTCATAGGGGTAACTGAGATGCAAACAGTCAGGATGAGAGTTGGAGAGGACGGGACAGCCAGTGGGTGCCACTGCAGCCAGCTGGGCTTGGCAACACAGCAGGGAAGGATGATCTGTCAGGGTTCAGGGTGGGAGACAGGGAAATGCAAGTCAAAGGACGTGATTTCAAAGCTGTAAATCTATGAGCTCTTTCAGAAAAGGATACCTCTACTTTATATTTAGATTTCTCCAAATAGGAAAATGATGATATCTCATCACCAGTCTGACACTTTCAGAGATGTCTGTGTTCAGTTTACTGCAGATTAAAAAAAATTTCAATCCCTCCCTATGATTTTTTTTTTTTTTAGGATCAAAAATGAGCAGGCTCTGTATGTAAAGGAAAGGTTAAATCTACCTAAGTTAGAGCTGGGATGAATTATTGTCAGAAAGGTTATTTAAATCTGCAGTGGTAGATCTGCGAATGGCAAATGCTGCCTTGGAGAAAGTAGTTTATCATGGACCATAAAGCTGGAATAGTCATGTTACATTCAAAGACGTAGTTTTGTCTTAAAGGGACTTTTTCTTATGTTTTGGTTTAATACAGAAACCAGTAGGAATACTCACAGATGTAATAATTCACACAAATTAGAACAGAAAGTGCAAGCCATATCTTCATATGTGGTGCTGGTGACAATGACACAATACAGTATTTAAAGATAAGTATTTGAGGCTTCAGGTTGCAGAGTTATACATTACGCAATTATTTTTTTTAATGCAATTTTTTTTCTCTTGTAGCAACTTCTGAGTTCACAAGATAGTGAAGTGAATGTGTTTCTGAATTAACCATAGCAGCAGTTGTTACAGTATGTGTTAGGATTTGGCCAATTCTTTGAGAAACTTCCTCAAACACACTGGGAATTTGTGTTTTAGTTAAAAAACAGGAAGCGATTCATAGATATGACTTCAAAATCTTTTAAAATCCAGACTATTCATAGATAGATGATCTTTATCCATTCAGGAGTTACCTGAGTTTGCTTCAAAGGATTAACTTCTGTCTGTGTTATTCAAAGGATTGTATGATTAAGGTTCAAATGAGATGTTTGGGAATGGAGTGTGTTGTGCACATCCCTCATCCCCCAGTGTATTTGGGCTAAGAATAAAAGGTGTAGATTCTTTTAAAGCACATTTTGAAGTGTTTTCCTCAACACTTTCACAGCTCCAGACTATAAACTGTCTAGACAGCCTTTCAGGCTTTATTTACAAAAGACAGTACAGCAGAAGCAGCCATACATGATCACTGCAGATGAGTTATTCATGTTACTATTTACTAAATAATGCTACCTAAACCAGAGATACTATAAGCTTAATTTAGAAATACATTTGTCCTGCAGCACACTGTGTCCAGTATCCCCAGCAGAGGCACAGGAACACGGCATGGCAGATAACAGCTGCCTTTGGTCTCCCTAGAAAGTGCTGGGACTACACAAGCAGCTGGTGCTATTTCTGTGGAAACAAAAGATGTACCCTGAAAGAAAATTCCTGTGGAACAGAAATCACAAAAATAACTTAAAATATACTTCGGAAATGTTGGGCCACTTCCACAAAGACGTAAGTAAACAGAACTTTAAAAACAAGTGGAACTGTTTTTCAGTGGTGAGATTTTTGAAATGGCATAACTGCAGTCAGTCCCTGTGATGATACAAAATCCCTTTTCTGCAATACTGCACTCTTATGTGAGTTGTGAACATGGTCAGACTGATTTGAAAATACATCTTTTTAGTCAAGTACCCTGTTACAATTTGTTATAATTGGCACTTCCTCTGCTTGCTTTCAATGTATTGATTGCAAACTTTCCATCAAAACAACTTTTGTTTTAGAAGACACTAGCAGAGCAAGAACCCATACAGTTTCCACAGGAGGTGTAGCTATGATCTCCACTGAGACCCAGGAGACCAGAACATTCTTCCTACCAAGGTGAAAATTCTGCAAATAGAGCGCAGAGGAAAAGCAGCTGCCCAGGTCACTGATACCTATTAACTGCAGAGTGAATTTTTTTATCTGCTCAGTTTTCTTCACTCCAGGCGGTACTAATGCAGTTTGGCTAAAAGGTGCATGTTCTTGATACACACAGCCTGTGATTCCACCAAGTAGATTATAGACCCCGTCCCCAGAGCTTGTGAGACTGCCAAGAAGCAGCTCCCAGCCCAAGTACACCCTCTGTGATGCACAGTGCAGGCACAGTGCCTGCCACAGCAGCTAAACATGTTGCTCCAGTTTAAACTGCTTCTCTGTGCCAGTGTTTGCTTTGCAAACCTGCTGTGCTCCCTTCCCGCTCTTCCTACGTCCTTCCAAGGCCAGCTGTAGGAAAATGCATGATAGGTGATTCTCTGGGTGAGAAATGGGCAGTGTTCTTGAAGAGCTGTATGTAGCTTATTTCTGCATACTCGCTGTGCTTGATTTATCACTAAGCGAGGTTTTGTGTGCCAGTGACAGATCAGCGATGACGCCTTTTCCCTGCACTCTGAAAGCCTAAAACTGATTAGCATCCCTCTTGTAAAGTGTGAATTTGTTGTTATGAGCATAGAAAGAGCCATCAGATGGATGCACAGTCATCCACTGTTCCTGACTGCTTGAGTGGTAAAACCATTCAACAGTCCAAATAAACAGGTAAGTATAGAACAAGTAAAAGAGCAAACAAATCTAATATCAGAAGAACATTTATATAAAAGAATTATACACAGATACAAGTGATTTATCACTTACAGATTACTTTGACTTGGATCCAACTGAAAATGCTGTTCCCATCTGAATCTTTCTGTTTAGTTTTGTTTAAAATTCTCTTTTCCAAGCCTTGAATACAGCTAATATTTG
Source organism: Acropternis orthonyx (assembly GCA_035583155.1). Taxonomy (NCBI): domain Eukaryota; kingdom Metazoa; phylum Chordata; class Aves; order Passeriformes; family Rhinocryptidae; genus Acropternis; species Acropternis orthonyx. The sequence continues at coordinate 2,513,880 of JAWWEU010000158.1, read as the reverse complement.
AGACAGCTTGTTTGTTAATATTTTATCATGGGAGCTAAGATAAATTCTGATCCCTTCCTGTGATGGGAAGAGAAAATTGTGCATATTTCTTAAAAATCAACTTTTTGCATATAGTTTTTGTATGTTTACTATCTAATGGACTGTGTGATTAAATGTTCAAAAGAAATGTTCACTGAAATAAGACTTTGGTTTATTATTGGTTGGACTGGAAATCTTTCATGTGGTGCTTACTCGGATCAGCTTTATCTCTGTGTTGATCAATAGTTCATCTCTTAAAACTGAAATAGTGGGCTGATAACTGTCATCCTGCTTTTTAGCTTTGATAACTCTTTTAAACTCCAGAGATAAAGATGCTGGAGGATCTCTTGCACACTGCAAAGATTATTTGCAAGATTAAGTTGGCCCTGCACACCTTGGCTTACAAAGTTTTATATTCTCCTGTAGAAATGTTGAGGAGGTAGTAAAGGAGTTGTTCTAACATACAGTTATTGAATAATGGATGTTAAGAGACAAAGTTACAGTCAATGAGAAACAGTCTGCATAAACATACTGATTTTTTAATATTTTATTTAATGAGTCTTTAACCAATGAGGATGTGTACTCTGAATTTCAGAGTTTTTAAAGTAGCAGGTTGGATAATGAAGTTGTTAAAATCTACAACTTTGAAAGCATAACCAGATTACAAATCCCTTCAGATCTATCTGCATCCATTTTTTGTTGTTGTTGTTTTGTTTCTCTTTCTCTTTTTCTGTGCTACCAATGTGAAATAGTGTCTGATGGCAAAAAAAGTAACCCAAATTCTGCTATAATCCAGAAGAAAATTCTAGCAGAGGTCACTGATAGAAATGAAAGCTCTCATGATATGTCTGACTGCTCAAAACTTCCAAAGAGGTGTACAAAGCACATACAAAGAAATTAGCATATTTTTATAATTCCCAAGTTTCTGGGAGTGCTGAGATTAATTATTAAAACAACACAAAACAGAAATCCTGACAAAAATCTCTCTTGTTGTGTCAGTCTGTATTTAGGAAAATGGTCAATCCCAGCTAACCAGCTCTAGATCAGCCTGCTTGTGGCAGGTAGACCAGATGACCTCCAGATGTGCCCTTCAACCTCACCCATCCTGTGATTCTGTGAAGAGCAGAATATTACTGGAATGTGAGTTGAAATGTCCTGTATATAAAAGCAGTCAATCAGTAGAATTTGTTTATTTTTTTAAACTGTTGTTGTATTCACCTGCCCAATAAACCTGTACTATCATTTTATATTTGATCACACAGTGGAAACTTACCCAAAACAAGGCTGTTACTTAGCCTTCCAAAATAAAGAGATGGGTTTGTTTTTAAAAATCCATTTTTAAGTGGCTATAAAACATAAAAAAGCCAGTGGCCCAGGGTGTTCTGAGTGCCACAGAATGCTGTGTCTGTGCCTCCCCAGTGCTGAGCTGTAGACCAAACACTTGTGTGCTGAGCACTATGAGCTTGCAGCAAATACTGATCAAAAAACAAAGGGGGAAAACAGCAGAGAAAGACTTATACATTTATTTTCAGGAAATTGTTTGGCCTTGGTTGTGCTAATTACTAGTTCCAGAAGAAAAACATTTCATTCTTTGATTGCAGTCTTTCACCTTGGAGATTATTGTTATTTGCACACATCAGTCTTTGTTTGCTCGTTGATACACACATAAGGTAAAGTTCTTTTTTCTTCAATATTTCTAAATCCAAACTGTCTAAACTTCCACATGCTCATTAAAAGTCTTGGGTGATTTTTTTTTCCCCCGTGGAAATTCCAACTTAGGCTGGATGGCTCTTCTAATGCAAGGATTTATTATGATTTTGGAGTGTGAAATTGAACAAGCACATAATAATTTAGTTAACTGTTTTTAAAGAGATTCAAATTTTTGAATTGCAAGTGCTTAAATTCCTGAGTTCCTGATACTGCTGATACCAGGTGAAATTACTTAAGCCCTGAGAAAAGCCTTTGAATTCAGAGACTGAGTAAGAAACCAGAATTTAGCCTTTTGTCAGGGGAAGGGAGCATTTGAAACATGCTTAACCTGCAATGGCAGCAGTATAATAAGCACAGCTTCCAAAGCAGCATCTGCACAGGCTGTAAACCTGTGGTGGAAGACTCAGCTGCGAATTGGAACATCTCTCTGAGTTAACTGGAGCAGGGGAGGAATCCAGTCGGTCATGAACCTGTCTCTGTTTCTCCTTGCTGCCTCAGAGTCTCCTGGATAAGTACTCTGGGACAAGCTCTCCCTTTGTATCAGTTTTCATTTGTTGGCGGTTTAAAGGTAAAATTCTGTCTAACTCTCAGTCTTGGTTAGATAATATGTTCCTTTCCTTTTCCTTGTGTGAATGGGATTTCTTTTTTTGTTCATTTAAAGAAGGCCTTTGTTCATCTCCTAAAATTCTGAGCAGTTTTCAGGGATGAAGGTGGAAACAAAAAGATTGTCCCTATTTCACTGAAGGTTTTTCCCACTGAGCATCCCAAACGCAGGAGGCAAAATACAGCAATTCTTTCTGCAAAAACAAATGCTGGCTCTTGATCTCGGCTTCATCAATCAGGAGACTATGAGCAGCAGCATGAGGCTTACAGAAATGATCACGCACACACACACACTCTGTGTTTACCTCCCCACACCTAAAATGTGCTGCAAAACTTTCAATTCAATACCTGCTAGTTTTTTTTTAACATTTCTGAAAACATTTCTGTGCAGCCTGTAGGACTTCTGTGGAAAATATTCAGATCTGTGAACAGGGAGTGCTTAAATTCTTGCAAAATTAAACAAGAAAATGTTTTCCTACACGGATGTAGCCTCGCTCTGGTATTTCTCAACAAAGTGAAATGAGGACTTAGCCTCTGTAGTGATATATAGTATTTACTTAGTGTCATATGTAGGTGTGGCTATCAGGGAAAATCATTGCAACATATTTTTCGTTTACAAAGGGCAATTTAGAGTGATATTATTTGTAATTAATTTAGACTGATATTTTTTCCAAAGCTACTCATTTATATTTATATTTACACTGCAGTGGCTTTTTCTTCCCCTGAGAAGTACAGCTGAATCTCAGTGTAGTGCTGTGGCAGTAAAAAGTGACTGGAAAATCCCTGCAGCTGGTAGAGAAGGAAGCAGACACTCCCTAAAAGTATCCCTTCTGAGGTTTTATTAATGGTCATGCTTAATAAATGACCTCATGACTTATTGTAAGTGCATATTGGAAGTGGGAGGGTTTGGTGGGAAGTAGAGGTGCTCCTAATGGACTATAGCTGTTTGGGGGACACAGAAGAGAGTTAAGCCCTTAGGATTCCTAAAACTGCATCAAGCACCAGTCTGTGTGACAAAACAGCCCACAAACTTGAAGTGAAGAAGTAAATTAAATCTGTTACTCCTGTGGGCAAGGGAGAACTGTGTTTATGGGACTTACTTCAGCAGCAGAGTTATACCAGCACTAAATCCTGAACATTGCCCATGCAGAGAGGGGTCCTGGCTGTGCCCTTCACCCTGGGGTAGGAGCCAGGCCTTTCCTGCACCAGCATTGGCTTCTCCCAGATCAGCTTGTGGTGTCTGGGATGCCCAACTGGGAACTGCGGGGTGAGATCCAGTTGTAGATAAAACAGTATTATTTGTGTTGTTAATGAGCTTTCTTATGATATCTCATGGTAAATATGATTTTAAAAGTAACCACGACAAAGAGCGGCCATAGCCTGTTCCATGTAGTTTTGGTTTTCAAAACACTTGTTTTGTTTCTTTGGCAAAAAATGGGGGAGTGGAAGCGGCATTGAATGAGAGGGAGAACTCAGCCTGAAGTATAGTTTCCTTCTGCCAAGAGCAAAGAAATTATAAAAACAAATTCTTGGCTGAAAACTTAAAAGGATAGGTTTGGAATGTTATCTTAAAGGACGTTTCAATCTTGGAGCTTCCAGTCATAGCCCAGATAAAGCACTTTGTTTATACGCTACCCCATTTCACATACAATGGCTTCTATGGGAGATGAGCTATAAGTGTTCATCCTGGGTTTGGATGACACAGAATTTAATTAGAGGTTTGTTTTGTTTTATTTTTCTTTCCATAATCTGCTAGTTTTATACCTGTCACGTATGATCTGCATTTTTGCAGCAAGTACTAATTAAACTGTTCAAACAGATTTCATATTGTTGTTTGAGGATTTATTCCTTTTCAGGTGTAAATGCTGAGGAAGCCAAGAGAAACTTTAGATATATACAGTATTTACATCAGTGTGACCTGGAGAAGAATCCTGGAGAGAGTTTTTGGTAACATCTTTACCATTCAGTTGAGACTTTGATTTTAGATTTTATGTTTGTACTTTTGTTTTGAAGAAAATGAGACTTCTAGAGTCATCAGGATTAAATTAGTGTTGCCATTTTCTATACTGATGAATTATCTAGCGTGCACATACCTTCATGATTGAGAGAGATCACAGTTTGAATGGTATTTAGCCTAACCAGTAGATAGTAGTAAAACTCACTGCCTTACAGCAAGTGTTGACACCTCTCTTTGTTGTTTAAAACAAACCACAAAGGACTAAATTTTTGGTTTGTGGGATAAGATAATAAAAAGAGGGTACAGTTCTGGCTTCCACCGAAGTTGATAGCAAGGTTCCCATTGTCTACACTAGCAGCAGGATTTCACTGTGTACTGCAAGACGTGGGAGAGTTGCAGGAGATCTGTAAATGTTTTTGAAACTCGGTACTGACTTTGGTTCTCTTCAGCGCTAAGGAAAAAAAATTAGTTTTCTGCCTTGAATGCATAGCATTTTCATGGCTTTTAATTCTGTTTGGTAATTTGCTCTTACTTGTACCTAACAGTGTTAAGGCTCTACAGAACAGAAGGTGTGGTTTTTTAAATAAACTTGTATTGGTATCCACTTGATGCTTCACACTTTTGCTTTAGCAGTAAAAATTACTTGTGCTGACAGCTCGAGTAATTGCTGTGTGTGGAATAAAACCGATTGTCTTTGTTTTCTCACTACAGTTCTAAAATGTAAGTGTATTCTTGCAGATTAAGCTGAAATACATAGATAAATTTTTGGTGTATGCAATAAAAATGGTTTATATGTTTTTCTGATGCTTGAATGTGCAGAAGACACTTGTAACCATTATTGAAAGGTAGAAAAGAGAATGGGGCAGATTTGGAGGCAATGAATTTTATTTTTATATCCTATTCTTTCTCATTGTTTGTTATTTTTATAAGCTCTACTAGTGCTTTTTCCAGCTCCCCTTGAAATTAATGAGAGCCAGACTAAATCCAAAGAGACTTTTGTAGATGAAACACTTTCTTTTGAGAGGTGATAGAGCTCTAACTTTAAAATGTGTCCTGCTAAGGGGAGTTAGGAGCTGTCTACTGGTGCAGCAGGTAGACACTTGCTGTGGGGGGAGGTAGAGCTTTAAGCAAATATCAATAAATGATGGTCCTGTCATGACACTCATCATGATTTTTGCCTGTTTCCACACTTGAATGTGTTGGAAAATACGGTAAAGATTTGTACTGAATGCCATTGGAGACAGGTAATGGATTAGGCATTTTCATGGGGATGAACTCACTCAGCAAACCACACATTTTGAAGGTCACACTGTCTTGTGAATCTTCTTATCTCACTAGTTGTTTTTGTCACGTTATTACAAACTGGCTACTACAAAAGTTCTTTTTTTGGTTTTTGGCTTCTCAGAAGGTGATGGGAGGATCTGTTTTTAATGCAGCATACTTGAGGAAGATAGCGATGCTATTTAGGCTTTGTGCTGTTTGGCAGTAGGAATGAGTTCCAAGGATCTTTTGCACTCATTTAGTTATTAGCTATAGGATTAGTTGTACCTCTAACAATCACCGCTGGTAGCAGCTCAGGGGGCGTTTTCCTCCAAAGCTCCCTGGCATGACTTTGTTCACATTGACATCAGCACAAGCAGGTTTCAGTCAAAGGTGGGGGGCACTAGAAAAGTCAACACTGTGACTTTTTGGAGAGACAGAAAAACACACAGCAACAGAAGGACTCGAGGAGGCTTTTTGTCTGATCATTACTGGTCATAATAAATTGCTGTAAAGAGCTACAAGAAGCACAACTGCCTGTGATAAATTTGACAAAACTGCTGGATTCTCTTACACCTGGATATGGTAGGAGAGATTCTGAGATGGCATCAAGTTGCATGTCAGCGAAGCCCCACATATTCAGGTTTGCACAGCCAGAAAAAGAAATGTGTGTTCCCAGCAGTGACTTAATTTTCTGTCCTATGATACTGACTGCCTTTTAAAGAACCTTTGTTTAATTTCCATTCTTTCATGAAGAGTAGTGTTAGTTTGTGAAGCTATCTAGCTGAACCACATACATGGGGGGTGACTGCTTTTGCCTAGAACGTAGCAAAGCTTGTGATCAGTGTAAATGGAAAAACCCACATTCTTGCTGCCTGCTGGAATGCACAGCTGCATTCCCGGAAGAACCAGCCAGTCCAAAAACCCTTCTCCTGTCTTTTCTTCTTTCCTTTGGCCTTGAATTAGGTGACTACTTTTGTTTGCTTGTTGATTTCATTTGCAAAACTGCTTATCTATTGTCATGCATGTAGGTGCTGGGCTTTGGTCAGAGAAATGGTTCCTTTCTGCCACTCACAGAGAAACAAGAAAACAGGATTTCCCCTGTGTGTCAGATCCCTCCACAGAAACAGCCCACTGCTAAATGCAATACATTTTAAATGTCCACCATCTGCACAGTACAGGCAAGTTGTATTCTGCAGTCAGAGATAAACATTGTTTTCTTGGATCAGCACAATAGCTTTGATTCAAGATTAAATCCTCAGGCTGTTTGTCAAGTTCACAACTACCAGAAGGATGCCCTGGCTCTGGAAGGAGTGAGTAGCTGATGTGTGTAGCTGCTGTTCCCTGACTGATGTTAGTGTGGAGTCTTGCTTGTAGCAGGGACAGTGGGACAGCAAGGCACAGGAGGCCAAAGGGACAAGGAAAATTAATATTTGTCACAGAGAATGTAGAGCATGACTGAATGCCACACAGTGACTAAAGGCTGCATCCAGGTGATGATGTTTGGAACAGCATAAGGATCCAAAACCCTGGGGCTCTTTCTGCTAGAGGATTGCACCCAGTGACTCTCTTAGCTCATGTTCAGTGAGTTGCCACTGTTTGCACAAGTCAATGGAGCTGTAGAATTTTGCTCTGTAGCTGCTCTTAGTACTTGTTTCAAAATTACTCATAAAACTAGAATTAGGGTATGTTAAAGTAGTTTATTGTAGCTGTCATATTTTCCCCTTAAGCAGATAAAATTATAAGTCTTTTCAATTTTAAAGAAGACTAGAGAAAAATAAAAAAACACCCTATATTCTACTGCACTGTGCTGTTACCCACAGAACTGTAGTTTTCAGTTACACTGTTTAAGTTGCAGAGAAACACTTATTTATCTAAACTAATGTAATTTTATGGATCTATAAAATCTGCATTTTCTCTCATGTTCCTCTCCCCATGGTTTTAGGCATTCAGAGAAAACCTGAAACTGTAAAATAAATCTTCAAAATGCTGCAGAAGGCTGACCACAGCTTTTACTACATACCTTTGCAATTAGAACTAATTTACTGCCCTGTGAGATGGGGGAAATGTGCAAGGTACTTCTTGGATAAGTATACCACAGTAAGAAAAGCATAGCTGCTCTGTAAAAGTTATCTGCTCCTATTCAGCAATTATCAGGGTCGTTCTTACAGCCACATACCGCAGAGAGTTAATTAATGGGGCTGCAGCTGGTGGTACCACTTTGGCTGCTTCAGCCCAGCCTCTTATTCCATATTTCTCAGGTTCGTATGACCAGTCTTGGACCACTTCCCATCATTTTTTCCCCCCCAAAGTACAAAGAGTACTTAAGTCTCTACTGGAAAACTTCCAGGCTTTCACAAAAAGAACAGAGCTGTCGTTTCTTTGCTATTTTTATCTTCCCTGCCAAAAAAGACACGATGTTGCATTGGCAGTTGTATATTTTAAATTGCATTCTCTGTTGAGCTTCTTGGGTCAAAACCCAGGCTTGCTACAGCCAGTGGATGTCCAGCACATTGCTGACTGCACCTCCACTGTGAATCTTGGAGCACTGGATTCCCATACACAGCAAGACTGCACTTCTCAGTTTCCTAATGTCAGGAGGCACACGAGTTTGAAAAAGAGCTGGTGGGGAAGGTGTATGGAGAAAAGCAAGTGAAACTGTGGTAGAAGCTGTTTCCATTCCTGATGCCTTTTGCATTTGGCACAGTGGCAAAGTTCCCCAACCTTACTGGAACAAGCATCTTGAGGCTGAGGCAGCGGGTACAGAGTGGTTCTGTCCTCCTGCAGTTTGTGAGAGGGAGCATCCTGCTGTGAAAGCGAAGTCACTTCATCCCCACTGTGCCAGGTTCTGTTCCTCAGGAGTTCTTGAAATGGAAACAGAAAGGAGGTAAATCTATTCCCATTGCTTTATGTCCTTTCAGCATAGAAGGCAATTTCACATAAGTGTAATGTAATTTTCAAGATGAAGGAGTTAACTGCCAAAGGCATTTAAAAATCAGATTGTATGCAAAGCCCAAAATACTTACTTTGCCAGTGCTTTTCATTCTGATGAATTATAATTTAAGGTACTACTTTGGACTGTGAGGGGTAAATTTTCATTGCCAAGATTTCATTGCTCTTCCTACAAGGACTGACTCGTGTATTTAAATTTGAATTAATAATATGTGGCCTCATTGCTGTAATTGCTGCAACCTAATTTGGGATACGCAGAAGGTTTGCAAGATTAAAACTTTTTGGAGGTTACTGTTAATGCAGACACAATCTTCAGCCCAAAACTGCCTTGGAAATACTTGTATTTAATGGTCCAGCACCTTAATGTGTGCTTTTACTGTAAGTTATAATTTTTTTAATTAGTCACTCTTAAATAAGCATATTTTGTAGATATAAATACAGAAACACAAGAGATAAATGTTTGAAAAAAGACTAGCAATCACTGGAGTAGGGAGAGATGGTGAAAGGCTGCATGGAAGCTGTCCTGCCACAGGAAACACAGTTTGCTCTTAAGTGTTCAGTGGTGAAAAATGTGACCACACTTATTCTCTACTGTTTGAAATATTCCTTTTCCCCTCCTCCCTCCCCCCCACCCCCGCCTTCTCTTGGCTCCTCAAAATCCTTATAACAGATTTCTTTAAGGTCACTTTCATCATACAGTTCCTACTGAAAAATGCTTTATAGGTGAACACCTGCTTTATTTACATAAAGATTAACTAACTTTCATGCTTAAAAAAAGAGGCTTCATGATCTTTGGTATTTATGCCACATAGAATGAAACAAGTGATTCCTCTACTTCAGAATGGAGACTGAACTTTCTGAGTATTTACAATAGTATTTGATAAACAGCATGTGTCTTAGACACTGTTTACAAAGTGTAGTAACTTGTAGGTGGCTCGAGGTACCCTGAAGAGGATTAGAAATTAGAGGAATTGGTAGGTTAGTAGCTTTCATTTCTTAAATGCTGCATTAAATCTTTTACTGGGACCACACTATAAGGAAGCAGACCTTTCAGCTCTTATGCCACATGCAGAGCACACACTCTGGCTTTTATTTTTTTTTTTAATTCTTATTCTATATGCTCCGTGCCAGCTTCTCTTAATGCAGAACTTGGTACTTGGAGTTCAGAGGTCTTTTGTCTTCCTCCGTGTAAATCAGCTAATCCAGAATCCTGGGCAGCCTGCCTGCCCCCTGCACTAGTGCTGAGAGAAGTGATACTTGAGGGAGCTTGCAGGCTTGGTTCTTTAACTGAGCAGTGATTTATGGCTTTTGACTGAGGTCATCGCTTGGCACATAGTGATGGCCAATTTGATGGATTAAGGACTCAAGCAACTCAAGGGCCCTTAACATTTGTAACCAATCATAATCTGGCTGGCAATAACCACAACAAAAAAAATCCCATGTATTCTTGTTTGGATCTATTTTAAACTGGTTTGGCTTTGTTTTCTTCTTGGAGACCTCCTGCTGCCATCAGATACTCTTTGATTTGGTTCCAAGGATGGGTTGGAGTCACATTTTTCTTTGATAAACCTATTTTGGTTCCCTCATTGATCTGTGCTGCTGAGAGTTGCATGTTTCTTTTTGGTCTGCTATTGCCTTACCACATCAAGGAGAGCTCGAGGGACCAGTTCTGCATAAGAGGAAAGAGGAAATTTCACCATGTCTGTGAGTGCACATACACTATTTTTCTTTCATGTGCACTGAAGAAGTAGGTTCGATTAACAGCACCTTAGGTATCACCAGTTCATCTGCACCTGCGAGGTGTGTGTAAGGCAGAGTGCTTCAGAATCAGCATCAGTAAGACTTTACTGCAGAAACTGCAAGGGTGAGTGGTGAGCTCTTGGGGAAAATACTTTTTCCTAGGTGGACCTTCTGTCATGAGAGATGCATCATCACCCCAGTACTACTGAGCAGTTGGTAGCTCAGGTTTGGAAAGTGTGGAACTTTCCTCCCTCTGGAGGATCTGCACAGACAACTCCTCCCTACTTCCCTAAACTCTCCTAAGTGAAAGCCATTGTCTGTTTTAGTCTTGGAGATGCCATGAATCCCTGCCTCTCAACGTGTCTTTAATTTGTCTCATTTTTTTATATTGTACAATATCTTGTAATACTTGTATTATTGCATACTGCAATGTGAACTGTAGAACATTCTCCCAGAAAGCGGTATCAGAGAAGCTCTGAGTAAGGGAAACTCCATGAATATATGTTGTTCAGATATCTAAAATTAAGCCCAGTTCAGGAATAAAACAGTCATATGAACTGCAATGCTCTGCAAGGCTGATACTAATGTCAGTGACAGTATAGTGCTCTCTGACTTTGGTATTGAGCCCCTTCCTGTAAAGTTAGGCTTTGAAAGCTGTTTTTTTATGTAAAAGTGTCCTGCTATACTGCAGATCTGGGAGGGAGACATTTCTCTCTTATGTAGTGTAGGCAGCTCAGACAGCAGCAGTAAGACTCAATACTAATCAGTACCTATGTATCACTTTTTACCCACTATGGTTAAATAGCATCTCTTGCACAGGAAAAGTCCTTTTCATTCAGGCAGACTTGTTCTGAAGGTGATTTATTTTCTCTCCATGGTATTTCACAACTCCAAGAGCTTATTTAGAGAACATTGGTATGTCTTTTGGGCTTTACTTTTCTCTGTTACATTTTAAGTGACTAAAGTATAGGTTGAAAATAAATTCCCATGATAATTATTATTTCTGTTACTCCTTTATTCTGTGCCGGTGCTGAAGCTGTTGGCTCCCTCCCCAGTGGTAGGGGCTGTACAAATGTAGGAAAAGGTGAACTTTGCTTCAGAGAAAGAGAAATTATTTCTGTGGTGTGCAATGCAAAGGAAAATAAATACCAGAAAGGCTGTTCTTTAGCTCAGTGTAGCTCTTTCAGAGTGACTTTGCATGGATGAACCTGTTCTCTCCTGTGAAGATCCTCTAGCTCAGAATTGTATATGCAATGCCGCTGAGCTAAAATCCACGCTGGAAACATCAGCATGTGCCTTCAGTACTTTGGGGCTCAAATACCTCTGTTTCACAGAGCTAAGAACTCTTCTGCCAAACTGCCTCAGATCTTGATGTTCATCTTAGAAAGCGCACCTCCTCCTTTTTACAGCTGGAGGTGGGAACCAAGCGCACTTTGACTATGGTCATACGATATGTCACTGCAGGAGCTGGGACCAAGACCTTCTGCCTTGTAACCTAGTCACCTCTGCCTTGTTCACAGAAGGGTGGGGATGAAATGAGTTTTCTTCAGATCGCCAAAAATGTCATCAGACATCAGATCTCCAAACCTAAACTGTCTCCAACGCCTTCTCATGAGTCCAGGGCCTCACCTCTTCCCCTGTGTGCAGCTGCCAAAACCTCTCACTTCCTTTCACTGACAGCTTCACCAGTGCAGCTGTGTATTTTCAACGAGTAGCACAAGAAAAATTTTGGGATGGAATATAATTAAATTTTTAAAACCCACAGAAAAATTTCTGGTTTGAACATATTAGTCACTCAAGTTCAATTAAAGATTAATTTCTAAGGAAGTTACCTGATGATCCAGAGAGCCGCAGGGTGATCTCTGCTTTGCTGTATGCTAGTCCCAGCACTGTCACTACCATCCCGATTTGAAACAGTAGGAAAACCAAGGTACTGAAGGCCAGTGACAGAATCATGGAAGGATTTGTGCCAGAACCAGTTTGGGTATTGGGAATTGTTGGTTCCAGTTGCTGTGCAGAAAGCCATGGCAGCTTTCCCTTTGCAAAGCACAGCAAAATCTGGTCTCTCCTTGTCATCCGATGAGGAGAAGGTAAGCATTAAATGCACTTCAGTGCTGAGCAATTCTGAGTTCAGGAGAAATAAGGTAATGTTACAAATGCCTTATAATCCCCCTCTTTCTTTCATGCAGCACTAGGTGCTGCTGAAGCACATGCCTGTGGAATCCTGATTGCTTCCTGAGCAAGAGATTCTTTAACTTATATGGAGCATTTTCATAGCTGGTGTCTCTTCTTGGATCTGCTTTGAAAGTATGGGAAGTCAGTGGTGCATTATATGAGACACTGATATGCCCTGGATTTATTTACTGGCTGTGGGGTTGTTTAGCCCTGTCAGAGTCCCTATCTGGACAACAGGAAATCTAAGAACACAAATGCCAGATGAATGAAGCCAACAGAAAATGATCTGGGCTTTCTTGGGCGCACACAACTCTCACAGATACAGTCATAGCTTTGTGGATGTGTCTGTTCAGATGGAAGGCTAGCAGTGGGAAAGAATTGCATCCAGCTTTGACTACCAAGAAAGCTGCTGGATTTTCTGATGTGAAAGGTCACTCACTACCCTGACCACCTTATTTTCTTACCTTTTTTGCTTACACAACCTACTAGGTGGCACCTACAGAACAAAGAGATACATCTGACATAGTCTGGACAGGAGATGATGGCAGAATAATAAGTACAGCCATCTCCCACAGCTATCTTTAACTTCCTCCCAAACCTCTTTGTACTTTCCACACTACTGAAACAACTCTGCTTCTCTTCAGCAAAAAGTTTTTGCTGCACTGTGAGACACCCAGTTCTGCTCCATGAGTGAGTTTGCATGGTCCTTTCTGGCTCCTGCATCTTACCTTTCCTCTTACCTCTGCAGAATGCTGCAACCCAAGTGATGAAACCACCCCTAAAACTGCTCATGGGTGAATTCTGCTACTATTCTTTCTCTGAAGGTGCCGCATGTTCCATCTCAACTGAAGGAGCAAGACCCTTTTCCTTTCTACGGTGTGCTTTGGCCACTTATTCTGAGTGAGACCTGGGCACATACCAGTCTTTTTCATTCTCTTCTGTTCTCACACCTCAACTGCAATGAAGAAGAAACCCCCAGAGGTGCAGTGGAAGCCACATGGGTAATTCAGGGCCAGGTCTTCAGGACAAGCTGTTTCAGACACTTCCAGATGGTTTAGACAGACACAGTCACTGGGATAGGAAAATTTACCAAGAAGGTTTAGGCCCAGGTACTCCTAGTCCCACCCTGTAGCTAGCAAGGCATGGAAGAACCATCCAAACTTCTCCCTCCTGCAGGTATTGAACTTGCTCATTGGGAACCTCAGCTACTATTGGTATTGGGAGAAAACCATAAGGGAATTAAATCTCTGCACCTTAAAAATAAGTAAAATTGTAAGCAGGAAAGGCTATCCAAGAGTTTGTACCACTCCTTTGGGGATGGTTTTTTGAGAAATAACAACTGGAGTTTGAAGTGACAGCTACTGATCTGATAGACACTAAAACTCACTTCTGGTAATTTTGCTTCTGGCTTTGTCAAGCCCCTTGTTAATGGCTGGGCCTGTGCCCTACCTAGAGCAAAACTGAAGCTGATTTTGGATATCACTCATGCTTAATGACATTCAGGAATGAAGAGTACCAAAACAATGGAGCTGGTGTCACTGGTGTTGTCACATGGAAAGAACTGAAGACTGGGAATGAGAAGACTGAAATATTGCTTAGTAGGACTATGTATCCTAGAGTGACTTGGGCACTTTTATATCATCTAGTCCATTTTTGACAGAGCAAGGATTGATATATAGATCACAGATACATCTGGCTGGAGTGGTTTCTGTCAACTGGGCTTTTTCTGTTGTGGTGTCCTTTTGTGTATGTCACAGGACAACTTTTTATGGGGTCCTTTATAGGAAATGAAGAAGAATCAGTTTACAGCCCGCTTAGAAAAAATGGCATCAGACAACTTCTTCAAAGTTCAGTACATTTCTCTAAGCACAAGTAAAAGCTTAAATGGTTAAATCAGCCCCAACTAATTCAACATTTAGTAAACTCTGTCCTTACTCACACGTTCTACTATTCCCAAGCAGAGTAAAATGTTGATTTATAGGAGACAATGGTGCAGATGAAAAGAAACAGAAAATATCCCCCTTTGGAAGGATACCAGCTTTTCTCTGGAGTATTTAAAGCAGCCTGATGTTTGTGCCTCTAGACCAATGTTATTATGCATGTTTTCCTTCCCCCATCAATGTAAATGTTCAGTTCAGCTTGCTGAGGTTTGGTCAAATCTACCTGCACAAGCCGCCATGCTTGGAGGCAGGATCTGAAACAGCAGCAAATAAAGGTTTTGAAAACCCATTATCAACTGAGTTGTGCAAGTAACTCCTGTACTAGTTTCCTTGCTGAACTGAAATGCTGAGAAACAAGTTGTTCTGTGACAGTGGAACGAATGAATCCTAGCTGCCTGGATTTGAATCCTTGCCTCTCAGCTCTCTGCCCACCCCTCAACCCCTGCTCCCTACATGTCCCCCGTGATTCCTTCCCCTCCCACTATCTTTGCTTCCCTTACTGCTCCCCAGATGACAGCTGGGCAATGGTAGCATATATTGTAGTTTGTTCTGATGAGTAAGTGGCCGGGGGGAGCCAAACTGTGCAAATAACTGCTGAGCTCACTCGGCAGACCTTCCTTAGTGGGGGCACTGGGGTAGGGCCCTTTGTTTCTATTGAGCTGCCAGTTTCTTGAACTTTGTGCTCACTCAGCATTGCTGGGAATGTCATGTCTGGACAGAATCTGGCTGAAACAGGTCTGAGGTTGAGAAGTTATTCAAGAGACAGATGGACTGGCAGTGCAATCACATAAGCCTCGTTTCCTAAGGGAACCTGCCTTCGAATGCTTTGCTTGAACCAAGATGAAGTATTTTTGCTTTGTTTTCCAAGACTTGTTAACTGCTTGGATTAAACTAAATATGTGTATTAAATGATACTGCAAGCATGTTAGTACTTTTCTGTCAGTTGATACATATTTTCTTTGGAAAAAAGTAGCAATGAATTTGTTTCTTTACATGTTTTACAAGCAAAGCATGGCACAGCCAGTCCTGCCTAGTTTATATTGGCTTCACATAATTTTTGCTTTCATGATGCTTTTTCTTTTATATCCCTCTTCCTTCCCTTTGCATTTGATACATCACCCAAATGTTACTGTCTTTGTGGTAGAAATACACAATATGTTTAATCATTTACTCTCTTCTTAAAAGGTTGTGGTATTAGTCCAAATAAATTTTTCTCCTCACCTTAGCGTGGTTTGAGGTGTTTCAGCTTTACTTAATGCAGAAGATCAAAAATTATAAGGAAATACACCCAAAGTATCAATAAACTGCAGCCTTTTGAAATTGCAAGCCCTAGTTTGCCATTTCCTTGAACAGGCATCATGTCCAATCATTCTGTTTGGACAGACAGAAATGAATACTGGGATGGAGTCTTCTGGCATGTATTGCCTTGTCATATTTAATGGTAAAGGTGTTTAATTTTCTTCTTTGTGAACATAGCAGCTGCCAGCATTAATGGGTTGCTCATCATCATGAAAAAAGAAAGATGACTCTTAAATTCATAAATATCGCATTCACTAGACCCAGTTAGTCTCAAATGTTCACCTTCATTTTCCTAACTCATTCTACAGTTATGGGCAGCATTCTGTCCTGCACTGCAGGACATTATGTAATCTTGGTGTTTATAGAGATAACACAACATAATTAGGGTTTCTTTTCTGAGTGAGGAGCTGAGTACTGCTACTGTACTGTTATATAGAAAGAACAGTAATAAAAAGATAACCTCTGGAGGCCATCAACACTATCATCATCTATCTAACTTTAGGGTAAGAACAGTTGTAGGAACTATAAAAAGGATGCAACTGGCAAAATCAGTCAGTAACTCAGAGTTGTGTTGAAATCCAAGGCTTAGTTTCATAGTACCAGATGTTAAACTAAGCTGTTAAGAATTAAGATTTTCTAATGAACAGTTTTCATGTGCTGCTGTTCCTTATTTGTACTACTGAAGCACCTAGGAGCTCTGGTGACACACCAGTGCCATACTGTTCTAGGCACATATATATGAATATATATATAAACCCAGAACAGAGAGAAGATTTCTGCATTTAGGGATTGTGAATTCTCATAAAATATATCATTGCTTTGAAGAACATCGGTGATGACATTAACAACTACTAATCTACACAGTAAATTATATGTTGAGTTTTCATCTCCTCATTTCTAGATCTCATTCAGAAACATTTTTCTCCTGCATTGATTTGCTAATTTTCATTCTTGAAATGCATTTAATGCATTGTGTAAATGTGCTAAAAGAAGTTATACTTTGAGAGAACTACCTGATTGCTCCATGGTGCAGATGAGCTTTTGTGCATTAGTCTTTGCAATGTCAGAACAAAGGTAAAAAGGAAATAAAAAAGGAAGATTTGTAGGTTATAGTATCCTATTATTACTGTATTGAAATCCAGTCTTGACTATATTAAGTGCATCATTGTCACACTGCTGGCTGCTTGGTATCTGGTAAGTGGAGTTCACAGAGTAATTCCTACTCACAGGAATAGCCAAACTTAATGCTAACTGCCAACTTTGTTGCTATGGTTATGCAGAACAAACATCTCCCTAACCCCCTGGGCAGGAATCAGGCATAACACAAAGGTAGCTAATTTACTGCTCTGAATAGATACAGGTTGAATAGAAAGCTTTGGTCAGCGAGGGATTTTAATCCAGTAGCAGTCAGTCATTAAGCATCCCATGTAGAGAAGTGATCTTACAGTTTGCAAGCTGTTAAAACAGATGCACAGGTTTGTCTGTATTTTCTCTATTACAAATATCAAGACCATTTGTGCTTTCTATTCAGAAATTTGACAAAGTAGAGACAAAGTTATTTGGCCATGACCAACGAGAGGAATTGTTTGTACATATCCATTATCTGCCTTTGTTAATGGATAGAGGGTGTTGGTTTTGTGAAAATGTGTTGCATTTTTATCCACCTGCTCAGCTCTACCTTTACTCCCAGAGATGGTTAGGTTCCATAACGAAAACATCAGAGTGCGTTTTGGTATGTCATGGTCTACTCAGTTAAGACATGGCTGAACACTGGTGTCCGTTTGATGCCACTGTGTTGATAACAGCAAGTGAAGCTCATGATACAAATTTGATGGGTGTGCTGCAGAGATGTGAAAGAGCTGGGTTGTTTCTTCTAAAGGTGGGAGAGTGAGAGGAAAAATAAAGACTAGGGCACACATGGAAAGTCAGAGCAGCTGTTGAGATGCCTGACAAGCTGGTTGGAAAGGATAGAGGACCAGTGTGCTTTAGGCAGATTGTCCCCTTCTCCCAGCTATAGCTACAGCCCCTGCTTCCCCATTTCCTCTGCTGGCTGCAAGAGCAATTTTGGTAGACACAAAGGAGATGAAACTATGATAATTTTGACATTCTGTATGGCCCAATTGCTTTGGCAACATCATTTTGGGCCTGTGCCTAGAGGGAGTGCTGTGCACAGCCATTGGTGCTCCCAGCAATGAAGTGGATATAGCAGAGTTGTGCCTCCAGTTCACGAGTGCAGAACCGACTCTACCAATTGGCAGCCATGTTATGTTCTGCCAGCAAACTACACAAAAAAATATTTTTAATTCCCTTCTTCAGTTATAAAGGCCATTTAAATGACATATGACTTTCAAAACAAGATATTCTATGGGCCCTATATATCTCTCCCCACTCCTATGTTTGCTTTTCCTGCTTTAGCATCTGATATTAATGTCTGTCACTGAACATCTCAACCTTTCTATCTTTCTCAGGGGAGACACAGATCAGAGTGTTTAAGCTTTGTAATTTGGCATTGCTGGCATTTTTGTTCACCACAAATGTTTCTGATGATCCTAATGACGTTTCATCAAGTTTTGGGGGGAAAAAAATCATTAAGAATAGAGTTAAAAAAAAAAAAACCCTTGTTGATCTGAAGTGCTCTCTGAATGAGCTCTGGGAAGTTTAAATGCAGGCACGACATCCAACCTTCCATTTGTATTAGAAGTGAGACTATTTGCAGATACTGTTTGAGAGAAAACCAGTGTTGAAAACTTCCCATTTTGGTTTTGTTCAGCAGAGGTATGAGTACTGATCAAAAAAGCATTCTCTGTGTGTCCAGTTTATTGAGGCATACTCATTTCCAAGAGCAAAACTGCTGTCTTTTAATTTTTACAGTCTTTATTTGAACTGAGATCCACATTCATTGTTACTGAGCTTTAATAATCTAAGGGTCACTTGAAGGGCTTTTGTTTGAGAGACCTTTCAAGCCAAGCCAAGGCAGCAGTTTAGAGAACGTTTCTTGTTTGTAGACAAAAATATATTAAAACAACCAAGGGAGCTATTACTCTTCCACATAATTATTTTTAATGTCTCATTGGACATGTATGAAATGCCTTTCAGTTCCTGTGGGAGAATTACTTTTTTGCATTTTGCAGCGTAGCTTTTGTTAAATTTCTGTGCTGCTTTTCCATTGAGCAATGTTCACCCCAAAAGACTTTATAAACATGAACAGTATCTCCAGGAATATGCTTCCAACATAATCCACATAAGTACTTAGAGTTTTGTCAGTGGTCATGGGCCTGATACCTTGCATACCTTGTGCCATCTATTTTATTTTCTGGCCATAGTCAGGAAAGAACGTGACCCCAGTTCATAGAGGGAAAAGTCAGAGAAGAGCCAAGAGCCCTGCCTGAGGTGGGGCAGAGCCATATGCTGCAGCAGCCAGTGGTAAGGGCAGGGGAGAGGGGAGGAGGGCTAAGATCCCCCTCACCCCCTTTCCCCTGGTACATGCATGCCAGGTAATCTGAACACCTCTGTGTCTTTGGAATACAAATGTTCAGCAAACGTTTTGTGCTGTGTAGCTCCTTTCAGTTACCTAGGAGAGACTGGAATTGTGTGCATCCTTCCCTGTTATAACAGGAATGCATTCAGGGGGAGGAGGGGAGCGAGAACAGAAGCTGAAGGGAGAGGGAAAGAGTGACTGTATGGAAAGACAGAAACCATCCTGCAAAAATGTAATTCTAGTAAAAATACTTTGGCTTGGCTTGGCAAATGCATGTTTGTGCCATTTTTGCTCCACAGAGAGGCAGGCTTATCAGGTAGATGCAGATGCTTCACTGGGATGTATCCTTCCTGTTGTGTATTCATGATCCTTTAAATCTGCCAGTTGTCTATTCCATTTTGAAAGATGCTAAAATATTTCTTGTTCAGGCATTGAGAGCTCCCACAGAAGGCAAAGTAGCTGAGTTCTGCAGCCACTGCCCTGATCGCAGGCATGGCAAAGCTTTCAGTGACCCCAAATGGACTGTGCTGTAAGAGTGGCCCTGGCACAGTCTTTGGGCAAGGGCCCAGAAAGCATCAGGGCTTACTCTAAACCTGAAACCTTCCATGGGTTAAAAAAGAAGTTATTGCTTATCTTCGTGTGGCACATTTAACACATGGGTTTGCTGGTCACAGTGCTGGTGTCTGTCTCTCATCTGTTTCCTGGGGGCTAATGTGTGCCCAGTGAACTTACCTGTCTTTTCTGCTAGAAAAGGAAAATCTGACTCTGAGCTTGGGACTCTCTGCCAGTTTTGGCACCTTGCACAATCACCCACTGTTATTAATGTCTCATCATAAAGCTGATAAAGTTTAGCAAAACAGAGTATCTAGGTAATTGTATTTGCTAACTAGATGCAAATTTATTTTCAAATATATAGTGCTCCTAAGTTTCAGAGACAAATAAATGACCATGTTCAACATCTTCAGATGACTTGAAGTCTTTCAAGCTAAACTTATAAAATTGTAGGTTATGTAGATGAAGTATGATTTGCAATATGCTCTGTTTTGTGGAATGACTTTGCCTTGTTTATGGGTAAAACCCGCAGATTTCTAGCAGGCTGTGGAAGTTGTGTCTTTGAGCAGGATATAATGATGGAAGCAAGTTATTGTAATTGTGTAACAGTGATGTTCTAATGTTTTAAGCATGAGTTGCTCAACAATAAGTGATTTAATTGGGTATGAAGTTGCCTTTACATAAACTTCAGTATCTTGGAATAATAATTACATTGCATCTCAAGAATATATTATAAGACTGTAGGGATAATACGCACTTACCAGTATCTGCCTGATGTCACAGTGGCAGAACACTTATAAAATATTTTGTACATAAAAATCACTGCAAATATATACCTAATGACACATTCTTTGAGACAAGGACTGTGAAGCAAACTGGGGCATTTTTTAAATACATCATTACTTGAGGGCTTCCTGTGAAGTTGATCTTGCAGTGTCATCCAAAGTTCCCTGTCCTGATTTGACAATTTTATGGCTTTGAACTCTTGCTCAGTTGTTCAAGGTGATTTAATCATTGGTTTGTGTGTCTTTACATTTAAAGGCTGCCAAATGTAATTGTTTGCAGAATATTTGTTCAATTTGGAGTGCTTCTATTCAGGAAAGATGCTGTTAGAGGGAGCTCAGAGGAGGACAGTGGGAAAAATGAAAAGCACAAAATATGAATAAGGGGTAGGAAAAGCTGAGATGAAAGAACATAATGGTCTATACGTAACTGAAACATGTAAGCATGAGAGAGAGAGAGAGAGAGAAGAATTATGTTGAGTTTGGCAGGAGGATGTAATGAGTAATAGATGGAATGATGAAGGGGAAATAAAATTGGCTGGATGAAGAAAAGCTTCCTGACCACGAGATCTTGTTTGATTACTGAAGTTTCCCAGGGGACTTCTGTGATTTGGGAAAACTTGTACATGACTGTTCAGAGCCTCACAGTGCTCCACAATGCATAGCTCTGTAGTCACCTAATAACTTGGCATCCAGGAGTGGAGAGTGTTTCCCACCTTCTGTCTTTGAAGTTCTTTGGATTCCTTGGATTTGCTGGGCAGCTGAGAGCATCCCTTGTGTGCTGTCTGGCCTCTGGCTTCTCCTTTAGTTAGGATTACTAAATAATATGAGAGACCTTGAAGAAAACCTGCCTCCTCTGAGCTTGTACATGCAAATGTGTTTACTGTGGTTGTGAGTTTGATCCTGGTTCTTTGATGCTAAGGGCAGGAGACTGCAAGGTTGGATTCAGCTGTCCAAAGTGACAGCATCTCTGAAGATGCATTAAGTGGCAGTTGCAAATGCCTTTGTGTATGTCCTCATGAACCTGGACCCAGCCCTTACAATATCTGTATGGATGTTTGTGGTAGATGGTGTTGGAGTGGAGCATATTGCAAGTGTTAAATACTCTGAAATCCTTATTTGGCGAGAGACTTATTCAAGAACTTTCATTCCATTAAAAAGCATATGTAGCTGTTATGAGGTGTTCCTGTTACCCAATCACAGAATTATTTTAGTATAGATCTGGTGTCTGGCTAAAGCTGACTCCAGTAGTTCCTCTGAGAGGAGTTTATCTGATGAAAAATTAAGTGTGGTTTTAGCTGATATCCAACCAATTGCTGAACTTATTTTGCCTTCTGCCTAGAGGTTCTAAGAGTAAATTGATAACTGAGAGTCCATTTGGATTTTTGCAATTAGGAGACAAGCATGCAAAAACCCAGAGGTAGTGAAGACCACAAGGCTTCTATAAACTGGGGAGCTCACATCATGGAGTTGGAAAAATGGGTTGCCAGGCTGTTTTCCTGGTGGGTCTCTTCTGCTTGGCCTTTCAGGGTATTCTTTGTTTTCTAGCGGCTGCTCAAAGCAGCAGAACTCGTTTCCTCAAATGCACACAGAAATTGAAGAGGCTGCTGCTGCTCAGGGTGAAACAATGAGACAAATTGGGATCAGCACTGTTTAAGATCTTTGTCAGTGACATGGACAGTGGGATGGAGTGCATCCTCAGCAAGCTGGCCGACAACACTAAGCTGTGTGGTGCAGTTGACACATTGGAGGGAAGGGATACCATCCAGAGGGACATGGTCAGGCTGGAGAGGTGGGCTCTTGTGAACCTCATGAAGTTCAACAGGCCAGGAGCAAGGGCCTTAATGTAGGTTGGGACAATCCCAAGCACAAACACAAGGCTGGGTGGAG
>JAWWEU010000158.1:2453790-2491186 GCA_035583155.1 Acropternis orthonyx | reverse complement strand
TGGAGCACCTCCGCTGTGGAGACAGGCTGGGAGAGTTTGGGTTGTTGAGCCTGGAGGAGAGAAGACTCTGGGGAAACGTTCCCACAGCCTTCCAGCACCTAAGGGGAGCTACATGAGAGCTGGAGAGGGACTTTTAACCAGGGCATGCAGTGATAGGACAAGGGGGAGGGGCTTTAAAGTGACAAAGGACAGAGTTAGATATTAGGAAGAAATTCTTAACTGTGAGGGTGGTGAGGCACTGGAAGAGGTTGCCCAGAACAGGCTGCCCCGCCCCTGGAAGTGTTCAAGGCCAGGCTGGATTAGGCTTTGAGCAACATGGTCTAGTGAAAAGTGTCCCTGCCCATGGATGGGGGATTGGAACTAGATGATCTTTGTGGTCATTTCCAACCCAAAGCATTCTATTGAAACTGTTGGAAGCCCTGAATGTTGAAACAAATCAGAGATTTTTCATGTAAGTTAATCCACTAACAAATAATAATAAAAAAATAATCTTCCTATAGAGACACTCCTTCCTTGAAATGCCTTGTTTGAATATAATATTTATTATCTCATGGGTGCATGATTAACTCTGTATCAGTAGATACATAACTTGTACAGTCTGAGATATATCTAACGTCTACCAAAGGAAAAAAATAAATCATTTAGATCTGGAACAGTGATCACAATGGAAGTTTCATTTGCAAAGGATTTATGGGGACTTGAAGTGAGTATTATGTTTTGAATAAATGCACCATTGACCAGTATCAGATTTCCATAGGCTTATCTTGTTTTTCCTAAGCAACTGCTCATAAACTTTTTAAATATCTTGACTAGCATGATGGTGCTACTTGCAAATCTGTTCATAGAGCTATTAACCTATGATACTGCAATAGAGAGAAAGGAATCACACTTACTTAGTTGTTCCTTTCACTATTTCATTTAAAATACATAAATAACAAGATGACAGGGTTTCTTTGTGCTTCTTTCTTTCCAACTAACATGTTAAATATTTCAAGAAAGGTTTGTCAAGACATCACAAAAGTAGGTCTTAGGTCCCATCTGAACTTCACTGAATTCTGCTTTCATGTAATAGGAATGAAAACAAGCAGTAGATTTGATCAGTCTATGTCCATGACTCTCAGTGCTTTTAATTCCTGCATCGTAGCAGTACTCAGATGAATTTAGTGGAATCAAACATACATAAAATCTGAAGAGAAAGAAAAGTCTTGTGTCTTGTGAAGAAGAAATTTGACTTCTAAGGCAAGTTCAACATGTGGGCTTTCTCCCTCCTCTCCTTTCTTCCCTCACCTCTCCCTGCAAGCTTTGCCTCTGTCTCCCTGCATAGCCCACTCTCAGCATGAGCCTTGTGAGACAAGTCTGCCGGTGGCAGCAGGGCCAGTGGAGGCTGCAGGTGGTGGTCACAAATGTGCAAACAGCCCAGTCCTGCAGTGACATGCTGATGAGAACTGTGCAGGCCAGTTAGATTGTACTTGATTCTGTGGAGGACACCCGGCCTTCTGTCCCTGCTTGCAGCAAAACTCTCTTGGGCTGAAGGCCTGAAGCCATGGACCTTTCAGATCACGCTTGTGGCCAGAGCAGACATCCCATGCAACAGCATGTGATACCTGCACAAGGGAGAGACTGGCTGTAAAGCTTCGGTTTTGAAAAAGAAAACATACTGAGTGGGAAGCCTCAGAACTAAGAACTGGGAAACCTCTGGTTTTGGTTGGAGCTACATTTTTGCTGCCTGTTGCTTCCAGCCAACTAGATGAGAAAAATGAGCTTGTTTGCCTTTTGTGTATTGGTGCAGTGCACACATATCAGTACATGCAGTCCAGAGAGAGAAAAGAGACATGCACCTTCATGTAGCTGTGGTTAAATGAAGGACAGGATTTGCTCAGTTACTAAGGAAACTAAATGGCTGTGCTGTGGGGCTGAGGGCAGTGGAATCTCTGCCCAGGCTGTGACGGAGCCGTGGGTGTTGGTGCTGCGCTGATGCGGCTGGGAGGAGGGACTCGCTGTGTTGCAATAGCTCTCCAGCTCCAGCCCTGCCACCCCCTCACAGGTCACATCACTGACACATCACACAGAGCTGTGCTGCATAATGCAGCCATCTGTGTTTCTTTGCTTACTCAAGGTCTCCAAGCACTCCACAAATACTGCTGGAGTATCCCATTGTTCTTCCTAAACTACTGTCACCTCTTCCGTTTCTCTGGAGCATGCAGAAGGTATTGAACAGAACCCAAGAGCTTTTGTTTCTCTTCTGCTTTAGGCATTGGGCACATTGTCCCCACTGGTTTTCGTCTACACTCACTGAACATCTGTAGGCAGAGGACGTACTTGGCTTTCCCCACTACCTGGTACGAGTCCTGGTGGAGTGACATCCTTAAGCACTGATTTCAGGGGGACCACTCTTGCTCCACAGCACCCTCAGTCAAGGGCTTACAGAGATTAATTCCTCTGAGGTGTGTAGGATGAGAACAAAACCCAGTGAAAAGGGGTTTACATCCTGACCTGAGAGACCAGCCTGCTGGAGCCCCCTAGTTTCCCACTGAGGAGGACTGGTCAAGAGAGTGTCTGCACAGGGCTGCAAAAGGACTCTGCAAGAAAAAAGTGAAGTGTGTTTGTTCAAGAATGAAGTTGGAAGATAAAGGCATGGATGGTTATTGTTTAGGAAAACATGTTCATGGCCAGTCTGCTGGAGAAACTGGTAAAGGACAGTTCGTCTTCTGTCCCTTTTCTGTAAGTTAGTGAGATCTGAGACTGCTGCTGCCTTTCCTTACCCATGAGGTACCAGGGATACTGCAGTGTGTGGCTGGGGACAGCAGGTCCACTTCTGCTGGAGCCTTTCTAACTCTTTTGAATGTAGAAACGTTTGGTTTATTCTTCTGATGCATACCTATACTCAAAGGTGGTGTTCCAGGTGGCTCAAAGAATTCTTTGAATTGGTGTCCATGCAAGGTATCATTACTGATTTCATTCTGTATTAATATATTTAGAGTTCAGTGTACCTTTATAGTAGAATTTTCATTCTGCAACCAGGGAGAAATTAATTCCTTAGAGCTCCCTTACCTTATATCCGTTTATAATGTACTAAGTTTTAGAATAGTTTTATTTCCCCCTGCCAAAATAATAATTTTATTACTTTCAAAGCCATTAGAGGTAATGCCAGGAACTGAGGTTATTACCTAAGAAACTTGCCCCCCAAAAATTTCTTTTGTATGTAAGTACCAAATACCTATTAAAATTCTATGTAATAGTTTTCGCTGCTCTATATCCCATTTTGTATCTAAGACTTTAAAAATGTCACATACGCCAGATCTGAAAGATGTTACCGATACCCAGCCTTCCATGAACTCCTATTCACCAGAACCCCGGCGAGGGCAGGATACACGGGGATGCTTTATGGCCATATACAGCCCCGTGATTTATACCGAGCCTCGTCCGAGCAGCACACCAATAAATTTCTCGGAGCCCGCGCGGTACCTCGCTGCTCGCTGAAGCCCCGTCCCGCAGGGCTCGGCGCTGCTGCGGGCACGGCCCGGGGGCCCCGCAGGTGCGGGAGGCGGAGCGGGGCCGCCCCCCCGGGTTGAACGCGGGGTCAGGGCCGGCGTTCCGCCGGGGCCGGGCCGGGCCGCGATCATCAATTTCCCGTGGTCGGTGCCTGCGTCCCGGCGCGGCACTAATGCGGAACAAATTGAGACATATCCTCTCCGTAATTAGTTCCAGCGTTCCCAAGATTTACGGGACAATAATGGCCCGAGCCCCGCCGCCGCTTGCGCGGCGGGCTCGGAGCTGGGGGGGCGCTCCGGGGGCCTCGAGATCGCCCCCCGCGCTGCCGCCGCTCCCCTCGCCGGGGCAGCGGGGGAAGGAGCCGGGGGTACACAGCACCTTTCGGGCGGCCGGGGATGCACAGCACCCCTCGGGGGTCCGGACTCTCCTGCGCCGCTACTCCCCATCGCCGCCGCCGCCGCCCGCCCGCCCCGCCCCGCGCTGGGCGGGGGTCCCGCCTCGGAGGGACCGCAGCGCCCTTCCCGTTTGTGCCCCGCTCCCGGCAGCACAGGGACGGGGAGAGGTCAAGCATCATGCATTTTTTGTGCATCCTAACAAACCCAACAACTCTCATTTCCCCTCACCGGGTAAACAAAATGCCCTCTGCCCGGCTCGAAAGCGTTCCAGTGCCCCCGTCAGCCCGGACAGGGAAGGCCGGTCCCGCCTTGCCGGGGTATCCCGGCTCCTGCGGTGCACGCAGTGCTCGGCAGCGAGGAATGCGGGATCGGGCCCACCGTGATGGGTTCCTGCCCTCCTGCGTCCCGCTCTCCTGGAGATGCTTTGCAGCTTTGTATTTGCTGCTCTTGGCACTTAAATAATCAAACTCTGATCAGCTCCCTGAGTGAAAGCAGACAGATCCCCTTGCGTGCTGGGAGCGTCGTGAGCGGGAGTGGAGGGGCTGGGAATTTATCTCTGTTTAAGTAAATCTCGCCCACCTCCTAGCCGCGAGGGGATCATTTATGAGTTTAGTAAAAGTGTAGTGAGAATTGCCGGTCCCTTAATTGGTCAGTATGGCGGAGGGAAGCGGAACGGGAAAACATCGGCCGGGGAGGTGCTTCAGGGCTGCTCAGCTTGGAGCAGGTTCCCGAGCCCGTCTTTGCCGGGATCGAGTCAGACTCTCAGTAGGGTAATCCTACTCCAGTAAATAACTGTTATCTAATCTTGTAGAGTATACCTTCGAGCACAATCGAAGATTGCGCATTACCAGAAATTACAACAGCCATGGAACAGCGGGCAGCACAATAAAGCCTAATTGCTGCCTGCCAGAAATTTGGATCGGGCGGTGTTTGGAGGGGAGAGGGCAAAACGTTCCGTATCACCTGAGCCTGCACACGGACAAGGGAGATGCTGTCTCTGAACTGCCACCTCTCCGGCCATTGCTTTCAACTGGGCTTTCCCAAGTGCGGGACTTGGAGTGATTTATGTCCGGTGTGATTGGAATCGGGGTTGGGATCTCTGGGGAGGAGCCGGGCAGGTGTGCCCTGCACGGGGGAAGCAGCTCCTCTCGGCATGCCGGGGCGCCCCAGAGGGGACCTGCTGCCAGCGCTCCCGGCCTGGGCTAGAGGACTGGCACCGCTCTGCAGCGGGGCGGGAGATTTTTCACTCTCCCTGGTGCTGGCGAGAAAGGAACGGCTGCGGCAAGTGGCGCTGGCCGTTTCTCAAAAGTTTCCATCCCGGCCCGGGATAGAAGGGTCTGAGCTTTCCTCCCTCTCCTCACGCTCGACCGGTGAGGATTTCTCCCGCGACGTGCCCGCTCCTTTCCCCGCACAGCTGAGCTGGTCCGGGCAGGCGCAGGTGCCGGCGAAGGGCTGAGCTGAGCTTGCAGCCCCAGAGTCCCCCGGCCGAGCGCTGCTTTCCCCATCCTCGCTGGGGCTGCTGGCAGCCGCGGGGAGGGAGGATGCGCTGATGGACAAGCGGTCGTCTTGTTTCACCGCTGGGAAATGCGAGAGAGGCGAAGATTTGGAAAGACTTCGGCAGTTCTTCCTCCCAGGTGGGATAACGCAGACCTGGGAGATCAAGAAAACATTTTTTTCCCCTTTCAAGAAGATTTATCAAGCTAGGTTATTTCAAGAAAAGAGAAAAAAACCCACACTAGTTCGAAAAATAGCCCGCTGCGGGAAAGGCTTTTTCTGTTTTTACCAAGAGAGGTCTAGTTTTCATGGGAAATTAAATACTCCCCTTAGGCTGGCCTAAGACTTCTAGTTCTATATGTACGTTGCCCATCGTAGAGCCGAAGATCGTAGATTCAATCACAGAATCGTTTAGGTTGTAAAACACCTTAAAGCTATCGAGTCCAAGCAACCTCATGTCTCGGTCCGTCACCGAAACGAACAAACCCAGCGGCAGCCCCGCTCCCGATTCCGCACCTCTCCGCGGCCCCGCAAAGCCCTTGCGAGTACCGGGCGGGGGGTGATTCCGATGTGCGGGAGCCCCGGTGCGGCCAGAGCGGGAGGCAGAGCGGGAGCAAGTGCTGAGGCCGGCAGTGCCAGCCAGGGCAGCGCAGTCCCCCCGCACGGGCATGGGCTGCCTTCACAAGTGCTGTCCGGGGGTGTTTTAGTTTGCTGTAGACTCTTACGAACCGGCAGATCCTGTAAGCTTAGAGGATATTTACTATCGGCTAAGATAATCAAGGAGTCTTTCGCACTTACTGTACAAGTAGATTTCTGTAATAAGTAGATTTATGCATCAAAAGAGAGATTTTTAAAGCGAAATTATCTGAACATGGTTTGTGAAAAATTAAAGTAATTTCACTAATAACAAAATCCCACTGTTAAGAGAAAATGAAATTCTACTTGGCTACACCAATAACAACCTATTTCAATTTCTTTTGCTGTAGAATTTACCCTTTGAATCTTAAAGCATCGCTTCAAACTGGCGATGCTTGTGGTAACAATTGATGCCGCAGCGGGAAGGAAACACCGACGTGCACATTGTCACCGGGAAAACAAGGGGCTCGGTCTGTCCTGCGGCAGGTAAACGTTCACGGCGTCTCTGTCGCTATTTTCGCTGCCAAAGGGGGTGAGGTGCGGGCAGGACGCAGCTGTGCTCTGTGCGGGGGCCGCCCAGCGTGGCCCCCGTACTTCGCTAGTACCCTGCGCCGGGGCAGCCCTCGGGAGCTGTCCCACGTGTGCTCGTAGGAGCAACACCCCCCACCCCGGTTGATTATTAATTAGTAGTCCTAAAGGAAGGAGGCGGGATCCCTCTTCTCGCCTTTGGCGAGATCGTGTCCCCTGGGGGCGAGGGGGGCTGCGGGCTCGCCTCTGCCTCACGTCCCGCGGGGCTCTGCCGCCCGCCCGGGGGCTTCCTGGCGAATAGTTGGTCTAGGTGGGCTCCCGCACCGCCAGAATCACGGCACCCCTCGCTGCCAGGGCCGACCCGAAAACCGCCGTGACTCCTGGGAGGAAGGACCCGTCCGGGGATAACGTGTAAGGTGCCCTCGGGGGCCTTCTGCCGCCACCGCCCCGGAACGTACGCTGAGGAGCTGCTGTCCGGAAGGCTGGAGAAGAAGGAGACACCCCGGGGCTTCCCAGGAGCAGTGCCAGGTGGATCTCTCAAAAGCAGGTTACTCACAGTGCTGCCATCCTCCCCCGCCTGCCCAGCCGCTTCCTTCCCCCCTCACACACAGACAGGTCGGAGGGACAGGACCAGGACCGGGCACACGCCGGCCCGAGTCCCTTGCAAAGGGCGCCCACCTCTCCCCTGGCTGGCGGTGCTCTCTGTGCCCTGGCACGGCCGGCCCTGCGCCTCCAGGGACAGGGAGTGCCCGGTGTGCGGGGCGGGGCCCCGGGCAAGCAGCCCGCACCCCGCGGCAGTTCATGGAGGCGCAGGTTCCTCCCGTAGCGGGAGAGGCACCTGGAAAGACACTTTCCCCTCGCAGGAACGGGGTCCGCCCGCCCCGAGCTGTGTCACTTCCCCTGGCTCCCGCAAGGGCGGAGGCTTCTCCGGGCGGTCCCCGGGGCTTGCGACCCCACTGCCCTCGAGAGTCCCCACGGACATGCACGGAGCTGGCGGGGGAAGTCATCCAGCACGTACTTACTGGCCACCTGGATCCCTCTAACAGTCTTGCAAGTCTCTCCTAAAGCGAAGGGACGTTAGAGTGAGATTTAGTGGCTCTTGCACCAGAAGAAGGGTGGGAGTGATGTGTAGGGGAGATACATTCTCCCCCAGTCACCTCTCCCCCTCCATCCCCGGCTCTCCTCGTTTCCCCCCTCCCCCCCGTGTCTGGTCCGGCTGGGTTCAGCAGAGCGGGCTGTGGACAGCCCCTCGGTGGAGGTTGTGTGAATGGAGGATCGGCGTTGCTGACTCCTCCTCCCCTGCAAGCGCCTCTATTTGAGCTTTGCAAAGTTGAGGGTGAGCAGGCATCCGAGGTTAGGCGTGCGAGGCGGCTGTGCCCCCCTAGCACGGACAGGCGGACACACGCACAGACAGATCCGCACACACGCGGACACACAGACACAGGCATACCCCACCCTGCCCTGCGCTGCAAGCGGGTGCAACCCCGGAGGCGATCCTGGAGAACAACCTTTCCCTGTCGCTGCTGCCGGCTCCCGCAGGGCTGGACCCGGGGAGCTGCGTCGCGGAGCAAACTTCCCCCAAAGGGCTGAGCTCGCCAGCCTGGTGCCTGCAGCCGGAGCCGGCCTCCGGCTTGGCGGGCAGGAGCCAGGTGTCCTGGAACAAGTGCGGCCCGGGGGCAGACTGGCTGCCCGGCGGCAGGCAGAAGGTCTGCGACCAGATGGGCTCCGACGTCCGAGACCTCAACGCGCTGCTGCCCTCCGTGCCCTCCCTGCCGGGCAACAGCAACTGCACCATGCCGGTGAGCAGCGCGGCGCAGTGGGCGCCCGTCCTGGACTTCCCCCCGGGGGCCTCCTACGGCTCGCTGGGGCCGCACTCCTTCATTAAGCAGGAGCCGAGCTGGAACGGATCGGACCCGCACGAGGAGCAATACCTGAGCGCCTTCACCGTCCACTTCTCCGGCCAGTTCACGGGCACGGCCGGGGCTTGCCGCTACGGGCCCTTCGGCGCCCCGCCGCCCAGCCAGCCACCCTCGGGCCAGGCTCGGATGTTCCCCAACGCGCCCTACCTGCCCAACTGCTTGGAGAGCCAGCAAGCGATCCGCAACCAGGGTAAGGGCCGCGCTGCCGGGCGACCCGGGATGGGAGGCGGCCCCCGGAGGCTCCCGCTCAGCCTGGCCGGGCCGCGCCTCGTGTAAACACCAAGTTCAGTCTCCGCGGCAGCCGAGCCGGGTTAGCGAGCCACCCTCCCCGTACCTCCCTTCCCTCCCTGTGCGGCAGCCACGTCGCT
This sequence comes from Acropternis orthonyx, assembly GCA_035583155.1. Lineage (NCBI taxonomy): Eukaryota > Metazoa > Chordata > Aves > Passeriformes > Rhinocryptidae > Acropternis > Acropternis orthonyx. Next base: position 2,482,354 of record JAWWEU010000158.1, on the reverse strand, counting down.
CCGCGGAGCTTTAGGAGCCACGATTTGCTCCCCCCGACCCTTTCTGTGGGGCAGCGGATGGCTCTGACAGGCGGGCTGGAGCCCCTCGGCTCCCTGCCCGGGAAGGAGCACCCTCTCGCCTTCGCAAAGGTTTGTTCAGGCCGGAGACAGCGTAAGTCCTGGAATGGAGGTGGGGCCGTTGGCCTGAGACAATTCCCTCTACATATCTTGGGGGTGATGGGCTGGGGAGGTTGTGTATCTCCAAACCTCCTGAATCAGAAAAGCGGTGTCCACACATTAGTGTTTTCAAGCCCCTTGTCGAATTAACCTCAGGAGAGCTGAATGCCTCCGGGCCGGTGTGCACGAACAGGGGCGCCTCGTCGTTTCTTGTCAGCATCTCCGCGGCCAGAACCGGCCCCTCTGTAGCTCTCCGCGGTCCCCGGTGCTTGCACCGCCCTGCGAAACTCCCGTGGGCTGAACGGCGGGGCGATGGGTCATCTGCCTGTGTCACCGGGATCAGCATCTAATCATTTTTCTTCCAGTGGCTGCAGTATAAACACCTGCGGGTGCAAACGCGAGAAGTAGGGAAAGCGGGCCAGCGTGCGGAGAGCTTGCCCGAGACCTTTCGGGTCTTGTTCCCCCTCCTTCGGCTGGCCCCGGAGCCGCGGGGTGTCGCGAATTGCCCCTCACTGTCCTGCCCCGGGAGAGGGCCCGGGGAAGTCCGACCGAGGGCAGTGGGACCGAGGCGGCCCCGAGACTCGAGGGATCGGCGGAGGGTGCGTGGCCCCCCCGGAGCGGGGTGAGTCGCCGGGGTCTCGCCGCTTTTGGTGCGGGGTCCCCCGCAGCTCGGGCTTGCTGTGGGCAACTGCGTACCCACGGAGAGGGGCTGGGATCCACCGTCCCGGGAGAGCCCGGCCATGCTGGCGGCAGGGCAAGGGGCAGAGCAGAGGCCGAGGCCGGGCGGCCGCGCTGGGCGCTGACCGCCGAGGGGCGGCCCGAGGCCGGCGAAGCGCTCCGGGCCGATGTTTGCAGCGAGGGCAGGCGGTGGCGGCCTAGCGGAAGGTGTTCAGCAGCGCGGCCGCTCTCACAGGCCTTCCCCGGGCAGTGCCGGGTCGCAGTCCCTGTGCCACCGCGCTGCTGCCTTCGACCCCTGGCCCCTGCCCGCGGGGTCCGCCCGGTGCTGGGATCCAGCGTCGGAAACCGCAGCGGGGGGCGCCAGGGCCCTGCCGCCCATCCCGGCTTGGCAGCATCCCTGGAGCTGGGGAGAGTCTCGGCCTCGCCGTGCCCCGCGGGGTTCCAGGCTCCAGCCGCGGGACGGGAGGGGAGCGGCAGAGAGCCCGCCGGGACAGGGGCTCTGCCGGGGAGTTTTAAAAGACATCTGAAAGGATTTTAGACATCGAAGGGGATTTATAATTGCTGGGCCGCAATAGCGACGAGAAGGTGGAGAGAGGGGTGAGAGAAATAAATTCAGCCCTGGGTTAGCGAGGGACAAAACAGCTTCGACTCCGCGCCATCCTGTTTAACCACCGTCGTGCGGGTTTAACCACCCAGAAGAGAAACGGAGCCTTTAACACACCAACACACGGAGCCCACGTTGGGCTTTACTGCACGGGCAGTGCTCGGCCTGCGGCACCGCCAGCCCCGCACGCCCCCGCACCTCTGCGTGTCCGGAGAGCCGGGGCAGAGGGACTGACACCTCCGCACCTCCCAGGCCCTCCCTGCCGCGGGGATCCAGGCCCCTGGGGGGGAGCAAGGACCGTGTCCCGGCTCCCTCCCTGCCGTGCTCCACCGGGCTGAGCTGCCCTCGGCTCGGCTCGGGGCTGCCTCCCCGCACGTGCATCGCTGCGGCTTAGCCACAACTATTTCGGGCGACACGCAGAGAGCTCCTTCGGCAAGAAGGAATTCGGCAAAGGGTGTTTGCTTCCCCCCCTGCCTCTCCTTTTTGTGGAGGGAGAAAATGTTGTTGCTTTGGCGCTCCTCCACGTTTAACTGCTTTTTTTTTTTTGTTTTTTTTTTTTTTTTAAAAAAGACGGTTCCTCCGACCGTGGGAAAGACGCTACCTTGGCTCTGAGATGACATTTCTGCCAAGTCTGGGATGGGGTGGGGGTTAGAAAACGAAGGCTTTGAAACCTCTGCCCAATTTTCCTCTTCTCGTTCGCCTTTCATCCAGCTGGGCTCCTCCAACAACTGGATGCCTCCAACGGGCCCCGTTCTCCAGCAGATGTACAACTTTCAATTATTTTCAGCACATTTTAATCAGGACTGGTTCTGATAACGCCCTAATTAAAGAGACCTCGCTATCGGCAGCTCGGTTCAGAACTCAACTTTCTTATCACATTCCTGAAGCTTTGGGTCAGGCAACACCGGAAAATGCGGCCAAAATCTTGTTCTGCTCTGAGCTGAGTTTTGAAGGTCACCGAAACTTTGTGGCGGGCCAAAAGTAGCGTAGAAAGTGTCAGTATTTTCTGAAAGCTAAAAAAGAGGCAGAGGGAAATGGGGAAAAGGGAGTTGAAGGTTGAGCCTCCACCCTGAGTGCTGAGGGAGGAGATAACGAGCGAGAAACAGCTGTGGGATGGGAGCTCGTAAGGTACCGGCCTGTCAACGCTGCTCGCGTCGCCGAGGCAGCAGCCCTGCTCTTGGGGTCAGGGGGATGTGACAGACATTTGGCCGGGGACATGGCAGTCCCACTCCTATCCCAGCCCCATTGTTTCAGGGCCGACCTAAAATCATCGCGAAGGTGAAGGTTTCAAAGCTTTCTGGGTTTATTTTTTTTCCCTCCCCATTGCTCCCTTCATTTCTCCCGCTCAGCCGCGCAGGTAAATGAAGTGCTATAATGTCGCTGGATCCAGCCTGCCTGGAGAGAGAATAAAATGGAGACGCAGCATTCGAATCGCTTTGCTGCCTCTGCATTTTATTCTCTCTGAAACCTGCCGTGATTACCCATCGGCGGCGGTGAAGCAGAGACCTGCCCTGTGCCGAGCACCTTTGGGGATCGAGAGAGGCGCCTGAAAACAACCCCGAGTGCTCCCTCTCGACTAACAAAATCACTCTCCAGCCACACAGTCCATCCAGACGGGTCTGTGGAGGATGCCCGTGCTGGGATAAGAGGGTTAAGGGAGAGGAGTGTGAGGGAGGAAGCGCTCGTAGTCCCTTTGGTTTCTTTTCCCAGCCCGAGACGGACTTTTTGTTTTGTTTTGTTGGTTTTTTGTTTTGGTTTTTTTTTTTTTTAAGAGTGACTCTCGGAGGAGCTTGGTTCTCGGGGTAAATGCTGATGAGCCGAGAAGCCTCTGAGATAATATTACTTTGTAATTACTTTTTTAGCTGAAGTTGTTTAGCCAGCTCCAAGTCATTAATGAAAGTTGGTGTCCAAGCACCTGATTTACGATTTCGTGTCGGCCTGGGGTCAGCAGAGGTGGTCTCTTTCCATCTGAATCTGCTCGGTGTAGGAAACAAAATAGGCTGTTTATTATTTTGGAGAGCAATTTTCACCGAAAGGAGGAGTTTTATTTTTGCATGTAACATTCCGTCTCTTTATTGCAGACTCTTCAGAAAGCAGCTCTTAAAAAAAATAAAGAAAAAAAAAAGGCAAGATTAAAGGGTAACTTCTAAATTGGAAACGCCAGATGAACACCGAGCAGATGGAAATCTTCGTCTTTAATATGAGCAACAATTAATGAAAACATCCTTTTTATTACCGAAACCGATCTGCTCTCTTTAAACACGAAAAAGACTTCCGACTTTCCGCCCCTCTGAGCCGGCAGCCCGGCTCGGCTCTCTCCGAGGCGAGGGGCGTCCCTCGGGGGTCCCCGCGCATCGCCCCGAGCCCGCAGCCTTGCGAAGTGCGTGTGCTGAGGGGGGTAGCGGTGGGACAGTGAACGAAGGAGCGCAGTTTAGCCCTGTCCTTTTCCTCAGAGTGGGCAGCCGCCCCGCGGGAAATGGGCGTGCTGCGATAATCGCTAAGTATTTCTCTCGCTCGACGCCTGCTCGGAGGGGCTTGGCGTGAGGCGCCTGCTAACACCGCTGTGGTTTCTTCGGCAGGTTACAGCACCGTGGCGTTTGACGGGACCCCCAGCTATGGCCACACGCCGTCTCACCCCGCCGCTCAGTTTACGAACCACTCCTTCAAACACGAGGACCCCATCAGCCAGCAGCCCTCCCTAGGTAATTTCAGCTTCCTCGGGAGCCCCTCTCGGAGGGTTCTGCCCCCCGGCTGGCTATCCCGAGCGGCTCCGGAGTCGCACCCGCTGCCCCAAACCCCTGCAGGCTGGCACAGTTGCCCCAATGCTGGAGAACGAGGCCCCGGAGGCCCCTCTGCAGCGCAGGGCGAGTGGAGGGGCGGCCGGTCGCCGCAGGGGTTAATTCTCTGCCGCTTTCTCCGCAGGGGACCAGCAGTACTCGGTGCCTCCCCCGGTGTACGGCTGTCACACTCCCACAGACAGCTGCACGGGCAGCCAGGCCCTGCTCCTCCGGACCCCCTACAACAGGTACCTCCGCCGGCAGGGAGCTTTGCCTCCCCTCCTTTCGTGTGGGTTGTTGTCTTTTCCCCGCATGCCGTTCAAACAGCTTCTCCTTTATGTAAGGAAATAGATTTATTTTTTCCCTTCTCAAAAAAAATTCACACGTAAAAACCAAACCATGCCAAACAAACAAACAAAAAACCCCAACCCAAACAAGCAAAAAAATCCCAAACAAAGCAACACCCCAAACACCACGAAAGGAAAAAAAGACTCCGCGCCTTCTGTTCTGGGCCCCGCCGTGTCTCGGAGCTTTCCCGGGCCGCCTCGCCCACCCGGGCCGGGGGTCGCGGGGGGCGGCGGTGCCGCTCGGTGCTGGCTGAGCATCCCGGGGAGACTCGAGGGAGCTGCTCTCCGAAGCAGGTGCCGGCTGCCTCTGGGAGAAGGGAGCCGGGCTGCTCGTCCTCCTTGGAGCACGCCTGTCCTGTAGCCCACTGGTGCAAAAACTTTGGGATTTGCCCTTAACTGTGTCGGTGGGAAGTGCCCGGGACAGTCCAGCTGAGCCCCGGGGCCGCAGGACCCCACTGCCCGCCCTGCCCCTTCTCCCCACAGCTCTTCCCAGAAGCCGGGAAGGTGTAGGAGCACTAGTTGGTGACCAGCAGCGCTGGGCAAAGCGTGGTACACGCAATTAACTAAGCTCCGTCCAAGGGCTTCGTCTTGCAGACCAAGAGCCATTCCAATGGCTCTCAGGAGTGATGGTAACTGGCCTGCAGGGAGGTTATTTATTGAAATCTGGGCAATAAACCTATCGGATTTCCTTGCTGGGAGAAAGGTGCATCTGGAGCTTTGCTGCAAGCAACGAAATCTCTTTGCCAACAGACAGGTCTGTGGTAAGCGCAGCTTCCCGGGTTCTTTTTCGGTCTGACATGGGGGCTGGGAATTGGAGTTTTACAACGTGTTTAGTCAGTAAAAGAAGTTTTCCAAAATTTATTCTTCAACTTTTTGTGAACTTGGAGCCAGTCCCGTATCTTGGAGTTGCTAAGTAACTCTCGCACACAAAACAATGTGCCTCTGCGAAGGAAGCCGCGAGCGGCTCCTCTTGTAGGCCGGTTATATCATCTCTGATTAATCAACACTGGACGTGAGACAACAAAGTTCTGTCACTTCCAGAAGCCACTTCGCTAATGAACGTGAGTTGACGTCAAGGGAAGGAGGGAATGAGGTAATGAAGGAAGGAAAGAAGCCTATCCAGAGAGATTAGCTTGCAGAATAATTGGCGGGGCAAACTCCTGCACTGAAGTGACAGAGATTGCTCGCCGCGCAGGGAAATCTATAAATATGGATTGTAGGGAGGCTCGAGGAAGGCGGATCCTACTGGGCCCCGGGGCTCGCCATCGCCCCGCTCCTGGAAGCGACAGCACCTGGGAGGTGTGATTCCGAAAGGAAACAGCTGATAGTGTCGAGCGTTCTCCCCTCCAATGTGCCTCCACCGACGCAGCGTCGGGCAGAGGGTGAGCACAGCGGTGTCACCGCCCTAACGCGGCCACCTCCCGCTCAGCGCTTCGAGACCCGCACCTGAGGTCGGATTTTCTCCCGACCCCAGCCTTGATCCTGCCCTACTCCCTGGGAGGCTTATGGCTTACCCGATAGGATAAGGATTTAAGCCGTTAAACCTCACAGGAGCCGATACTGATGTGCGGGGGTGTAAGTCAGGCAGAACTTGTTCCACGTCCAGGGCAGCCCCAGCTGTACAAAGTCTGCTCCCGCATCGAGGTCCGCACAGGTGGGTGAGCTTGGTCCAGCCTCCCCTTAAATAAGGGGATGAGTAAGTGTTCCCCTACAGAACGCGTTCAAAAACGCTTGGAAAAAACCCGATCTTTCTCACAAGTGTTCTTCCTGTGAATGAGTAGTTGCGGTACGGAAACAGAGGGGGCTCATTTGCCACATCGCCAACGCCCTGAAAACGACCGCACTGTGCTTATCCATATTTATATTGATTTGGCGAAATGGTGATTATTATTTTTTTCCCAAGACTATTTATTCCGCACCTGCTTTGTGAGCATTTCTTTCACTTTTCGCAGTTCAGGTCAAGTTTGACAGCTCTGCTTTGACAAGTGATTGCTCAGGCGCCGCATCCGAGCGCCGGTGCCGGCCGTGATGGGTGCTCAACCCCGGAGTGGGGAGGTTAGTCCTTCCTCAAACAGACTGGGGACAGCAGGCACTACCGTTCGCTTTTAGCAGGGAACAGGGCGCGATGTGACGGAGGAGACGAGGTGGGGGGCAGGAGGTGTTGCCTCTCTCTCCGATGGAATGCGACGGCCCACGTTTGCACTGCACCACCTCCTCTCTGCGCCGCCCGGGACGCTGGAGTAGCCCTCAGGCGTTGTTTGTGGTCCCTCGCCCACCCCCAGCCGAGGCTTCGGGTCCGCTCCGCCTTGCAGAGTTCTGTCAGAGCCATTTCTCTGTCACCCCCGTCCCGGATCCGTCGTGTCGAACAGGACCCGAGGGATGATGCTTCGGGTCGCAGCGGTGGAGCGAGAGTGCACCGCGAGGAGGTGCAGAGGGAGCCACCTCCATTCGATGCTCTCTCTCCCCACTACTCGCCATCTGCCCTGCTGGGTGCAAGGGACCGCTCTCGGCTTCCCTGCTCCCCGAGTCACTCCGTCGGGATATCTCCCGGCCTGTATGCAGTGCGGAGGCAGTGAGGGAGAGCGCCTCGCCACCGCTCCCGTACCGGGGCAAAGCAGCGGGGAAGGCGGCAGCTTGAAGGAAAAGGTTTAAAGATAGTAATTCTTATACTGGAAGCAAAACTAACTCTGAAATCTCTCGCCCCGGCAACTACTTGCTCTCTGTTTATAGCGCGGGCCGCTCTGCTGCCAGGGAACCCTGCACCTCTGGTTGGTAGCTGGACACGGATGACAAACCCGCGCACATCGCAAGTGTGCATATTTGGGCCCATTAAAATGGTGATGTGAACTTTTTTACCTCGCGCTGTTTAATGTAGTAAACATGCTCGATGTTGAAAATTTACTGTGAGTCACACTTACAAAGACTCTAAAAGTGGAGGAGTCTCGGTTCAGATTATAGCTCTTTCTGTGCAGAGGTCAAGAACTCGGTAATACTCCAGTGCAGGCCAAAACAAACTCTATATGATCTACTACTGGTTTCCTTTTAAGTTCCCTTTTTGCTCAGCGTTGACTTCCTTTTATTCCACTCCAACTTACATTAATCCCCGTTGTAGAAATGTTCCCCCCCTTTCCTCTCGTTTCTCTTTAAAAGCATCTCTGTAATGAAAATAAGTTATTTTTAGTGTCTTCTTGTGGCCGTTGGAAGGGCCAAGGATTCAGATTGGAATCAGCGCAGGCATATCCCTGGAGACCCCGCTTTCCTCCTCATCATTCAAACCTCATCCAAACCCGAGATTTTGAGGGGAGCTGTTAATTCCATGAGATCATCTCACGGTATTGTCAATAATAAACCACGGCGAGGCATAAATGGCGTTAGGGATGCCCTGTTCTCTCTCATGTCAGATGAGCGATGTTTAAGCCGACTCCGTGTCCGGTGGCTCCCAGCGCGGCCGTTCCGATCTCCGGGTTTAAGAGGCGCGAAGCCCGGCGGTGCCGACCTGCCTCCTGCCCAGGGCCGATTCTCAGGATATACCCAAACCTCGGGCAATTCCGGTTTGTTCGAGATGGAAACCTGGTAGGGCCGCGCCTCAGCACAGTAAACGAATTTCTCCCCTTAAACACCGCCAGCAGCAGAGGTTCCACAGGCCGCCTCTGCAGCCCGTGGGCATCCCTGTCCCGGCGCATTCCACACCCAGGGCGTGCCGGGAGCCCGCAGCGCATCCCGCGGGAATCCGCTCTCGGGGCCTCAAATCAGATTTTCTGCTCAATCCGCGCAGCTGAAACGTTGGCGTCGGGTCCGCGCCCGGGTACCCGCTCCCCCCGCACTCGTTGCCCCGTCTCCTGCCGCACCGCAGTAGGAGGACAAGGGCTGCGAGGGCTGTGGGTATCTCCGGGGGCCGTCCCGATTCGGAGCGGCAGAACGTGGTTTCGCTATAGTAGCGGTGTTCTCCTCTTCCCAAGGCTCACAGCCTGCCCTAAAGCCGCTCCGGGCTCCCTTCGGAGGCTGGAGCCGGCTCGGGCCCCGCCGTTCAGCCGTGGCCAGGAGCGAAGCGCGGCCGCACCACGGGAATGGGAAGGGAAGGGACGGGAGGGAGCTTCGGCCGGGGGGGTCGCGGCGTGCCCTGGGTGCTCACACTGCGATGGGCGCGGAGCGGTTTGCTTTGGACACTGTCACCCAAAGGCGGTATGGAATACAGTGGCTGCGAGCTGTGACAAGATGAATAAGTGTATTGCTTTATGAAAAAGCAAAGGAGGGGAAAAAGTGGATATTGTGGGGGAGGCTCTTATAAATGAACTGTCAAGGGAAAGAAAGTTAAAGGGAAATCTCCTGCTGTAAATGCATCGGGCGGGCACTTCTAATAAAAATCAGGGTCCTGGAGGAATTAATTACAGCAGCATTACAGGAAGAATTCGTGGAATTGCAAAACGTAGTTGGCACAGACCAGCACGGACTGCTATTGCAAATGGGGAAACTGCAGGAGAGTTTAACAATTCCTGAGCTGATATGCAGGACATTGTAGTAGCATAATAGTACTTCAGACACACTAATGAATAATAGTGTCCAGTGATACTGACAAATGATATTACGCATACTTCGAGATTGAAGTCATTTAATTTGTTTTTATATGCAAAAGCTTCCCACTGGAATCTGGCTTTTTTAGGTCGTTTCTACCTGCCACGAAGTAAGGGGGGGGGGGGGGGGGAGAGAAAACAAAGAAACCCTTCTTCTAATAACAGAATGAGACAAATTCACCTCCTAAGTCCAGCGAATTTAGGTGTGATTAATCAACGGGGGCGACTTGCGTTTATTGTGAGCGGCTGTTCCCCGGCATCAATCACACCGCCCGGCTGAAGGCCCGGGGGCTCCCTCTTCGTCCCCCGCCGCTCGCCGGGGAGCTGCGCTATGGGGAGAACCTGGAGCAGGGGAGCCCTGCGGGCGGCACCCCCTCCTCCCGGTGGGGCTCTGGCCGGCCGGGAGGGCGCTCCCGTGTCCGCCTCCCACCGCCCCGCACCGCGGCCGCGCTGCCCTGCCCGGGGTTGCCGCTGCGCTGGCGGGGAAGCCGCGGGCTGCAGCCGCCGCCGGGCTGCCTTCGGTGTGTACCGGCGGGGAGAGAGCCTGTTCCAGCGGTGAGCTTCGTTTATCGCTCAGCCACTCAATTTTTCTCCTGCTTGTCAAGCCCCTCTATGTAGTAACATCCATCATGAGTCACGATAGCTGTTTCACTCCATTACCCACGTGGTCTCTCACACTCCTGGTTAAAACAGTTAACAGATTTGCCTTTTTGAAACAAATAATCCGCTGCCTTAGTTTGCTCGGCTGCCTATTTTCGTTTCACTCATTTCAATGTGTCAATATAGTATATTATTTTTTCGTAAGGAGAAAGTTTTATGTCTCCATTTCCAGCTGTTTAAAAATCGTAAGAATTGCAGATTTAAAGGGACTTTTCGATCCACAGCCTTTATTCGCTTTTACTTCCTTTTATTTTTTTAATTCGTAATGCATCGATAAAATGGATTATATAAAATAGATTCACTTTCTACTGTTATATTTAAAACCAATAACAATGAAATTGTTGATATCTTGATATACTGTTTTTATGTGATATCTGTAATTTTAGTTCTAATTCTACATGTTTTCACAACAGTGACAATTTATACCAAATGACCTCGCAGCTTGAATGCATGACATGGAATCAAATGAACTTGGGATCCACACTGAAAGGGTAAGGAGCTTTGTTTTCTTCTAACCTGTTGCCCTAGAGTAGCTGTATTACTGACCTAGCTTTATCTTGTATTTTATGACCTGAATCCAGTCACTTGCACGAAAAAATACTATCCGGTCCTGAGGGTGGCTCATCATCTGGCTGTGGTTTGCTGTGGTTTTGATATTCCCTGCAGCAGCCTGAGCTGAGGGCTAGGGAGCCGCGCCCCTGGAGCCCAGTCCTCGGTGTTTCAGAGGCGAAGCTCTCCGGCGGCACCGCAGCCGCCCTGTCCCTCCGGAGTCCCCGGGCAGGGCAGGACGAGGCAGGGAAGGGATGGGCAATGCCAGCGCCGGGTCCCTGGGCCCGTCCCGGCGGGGCACCCGCGGCCCTTTCGCGCTCTCCTCCTTGAGCTGTCGCCTCTTCCTACTATCCCTCTTCCCTTTCCCTGCCTTCGCCAGGCCCTGCGTCCTGTGTCCCAGCCCGGCCGCCTCCCGCCTTCCTTCCTCCCGGCCATTGTCGCCCTCCCACCTGCCGGGAAGAGGCTCCGGCCCGGCTCCCCCGCGGGGCTTCCTGCGGCTGGGCGGGCAGGAAGGCTCCGAGGCGCCGCGGGGCCCCGCCGGGGTGGCGGCCCGGGGAGGGGGGGGTCAGGCTCCGGTGCTGTGCCCGGTGCTTCCATCAGCCCTGCCGGGGTTAGCGATCCTCCACCGCCGGAGGCGGGACGGAGATCCGAGAGAGATCGATGCACAGCCATGCCCTCACCTTGTTTCATCTGCGATCGCTACCAAGAATCAAAGAGCCAACCTTCGATCTTAACCAAGAGAAAACCACAGGTTGCCTGCTCAGAGTAGATAATTCACTGCTCTGAGTAGATAACTGGCTGTGAAAACTGCCCCGCCACAGGCAGGTATCACCAGCTTTGAGAAGTCTTCAGAGTTTAAGAGCGTGCAGCCTCAAGTGAACAACGAGAGAGCCGGACGAAAGCCTTGCATGATCTGTGCTCTCATGCAGTTTTCCATAAATGTGAAAGTCTCGGTCAAGATGAACTTTGTGAGCACTGCTGTTGTTCGATGAAGGAAAAAAAAATATTATGGGTCTGCTTCTAGCTCATTCACAAATGATGCTTCGAAGGCTAGAGGGAGAAGATAGTAACATAGTAAACTATCTATACTGAAGTCTAGGAGAGAACTGAGCCTGAAGAGATCTCTCAAGGAAGCTCTCTTGTGGTTAGAGGACATCCAAAAGTGTTACAGCTGTGTACAGTTCACTGCCTTTGCTGCCGATCCCCTCTTTTTAAAGGTTATTTCCTAATTTTTTTTTCCATAAGTGTTTTTGATTTCCTCTTTAAACTGTAGCCTTTAAAGATCAGTCATTTCAGTATTAGACACTGTTTTGTCTCTTCTGAAGAAAATATCCTGCAAAATGGAGAAACACATCAACCTTGACCGAGGTCCAAGTTATTAAAGCAAGGAAGACGTTATTCTTTGGGAAACTCAGTGAAAAAAAAGAGTCACAATAGGAATATTAAAGGAGTACTGAACAAAATAAATGGCTTCTCACTTGTCCAGGAGTCAGACTGCTAGCAGTGTAAAGTATGTGACCTAGGATGCATGAAAAAAAATCAAGATGAATGATCTATGGTAAAACAAAGCTGAAAGTTTTGGTATAGGCCAAGATTGTAGAATCTGTGGAAAATCAGTGCTAGACATAGCCTCATCACTGGTAATATGAGCCAAAATAGTTATCTGTCTTTTCTGGCTGAGAGTTACAATACACAGTACCTCCAATCTCAGTTGCCATGAACATAAGGTATTCTTCCCCAGATTTACATCTTTAAAATATATGAACTGTTCATAAGTGATTTCCAGGCGTTTAGTATTTCAGATGCTTTTCTCAGTCTTGTAGTTGTAATTTAAGAGTTTTGGAATCAATCTTTCTGTTGAAATATGGAGCTTCTAGATTCTGTCCAAAGATGACAGTCCCTGTTTAGCTCCTTGCCTTCAGTTCTCCCCAGCTTCCTGGCTTCAATAAGACTTTTGCACATTATGAGAAGGAAGAAAACCCTGCCAGTAAGTTCTGCAAACAGTTAGAGAACTCTTCAGTTATATAAAACTTAAAGGTTATACACTTTATACTTGACAGCAGATCAGGTCAGTAGCTTGCTTTCTGGGTTCATGTTCAGCACAAGTTTAACACACTGAAATGAAGCTGTTGCTGTGCATTTCAGGTAGAGTTAGTTAGCAGTTTCTGTGCTGGAGTTACCTAGAAGTTTATCTAAGAGCATTCTGGGTTTAGTTCTTTACATTCTTGCCAATATATAAGCGATGAGCTCCAGGATCTCCTCACCCCAGATTAAAAGTTTGATATTGGGCAAAGAATACTGTCAGGTGTTCAAAGCTGTACCCTTTTCAGTCATTGTGAAAATCATTCTGTTGGGTTGCAAGCTTATGAACAGTCCTCTTTGTGTGTGATCAGAATTGAGAGCCTGACATCTAAACTATTGAATGATTTTATCTGCTCAGAGCCTGCTTCAGTCTATGGCTTTAAGACCATAGAAGACTGTTTTTCCTGAGTGCTTTTTCCTGCATGGATATTTTAATATTGGATATTGGAACTGATGGCCAGAAGTTTCTTCATCTCAGTGGAGTTGAGTCTTTGAGTGCTTTCAGTAGTTGTAAGAGTTATAAATTTGTGGAAGGCGTGGCTTGAGAGACAAGCAGAGGTGGCAGTAAAAGGTATGGAATAGAGTCCCTGGCCAGGCATTGACAAGTGGTGAAGAAAGACATCTAAGGTGAGGTGAGATGTTGTCTTCTGACAGAGTACAGCAACGTGATAGACTGGCAGGGGGAGGGGAGAGAGGTGTAAACGGGGAAGCAGATAGAAAAAGCTGCAGCCATGAGTTCTAGATGTTCCTACTTGCTGGCAAACCAAAAGGATGTTGGATGGCCCAAGGTAAGCATCTCTCTGCATGGATTTGTCCCTGGAGAAGAAGACAACCCAATACCTCTACCATATAGCCCAAGTGACTTGAATTGGTGTTTTAGATTTTCATTTAGGTTCTGAATGTCAGCTCAGCTGAGCTCTGATTGAGCCCCAGTTGTTCTTGTAACTCATGTGAGGGAAGAACAATGTCTCGTGAACTAGTGTGTTGCTTGTGTTGCTTGTTTTTCCAGGTACCTCTCTGTCACCTTCTGAACTTTGGGTAGACAAGGAGGGTGGGCTTATGGCCTGTGAGCTGTCACACAAGCTGGCAGCTTCAAGAACCCGAAAGTAAAACTTTATTGTTAAGGCAATCACCACTTCTGGTGGACTGGATTTTATCTTCTCAGACTGCTGATGATTAGTTCCTAATTTTGTGGTATTTTTTTTGGAGCAGCTGAGATCAGATTTATACTGTTGCAGGAAAGTCAGTGGGTCCTTTGCTTATTACCCTGAGAACTCAGGTCCCAGAAGTTTCAAAATGCGTGTCCCACATTAGTGGACACCTTTTCAACTTGTTTCTGTTCTTAATACTTTTGTGTTGTTTGTTTATTTATCCAGTATGAAAAACACTGCTTCCTTGCTTAGTCATTTTAAAGGTAGACCTAATGACTATAATCCCCTCCTTGGTATTTCAATGAGTTATGTATAAAAGTGACAGGGAAATATCTGATACCAAGAGGAAAATGATACAGCATGGTAGACAAGAAATGTAGCTACATTCCCAACTGCAACACTTAAAATTGTCTGTTCAGCTGCTCAAGTAAAAAGTTTTGACTCATATTTCCAAAAGTCTTCCGAAATTTAGTATATAACCAGAAAAAATTTTAGTTTTCCTGTTTTGGTTTTGCTTGGATGTTAAATTCTCAGCCTCTTCCACTGAAATTAGTATTTGTTGCTGTTTTCTCAGGCTCACTGGAAGGAATTTAACTATGATCTGTGTAGAGCACTACTAAAACTGCACCTAAAACAAGATAGTGAAACTTGTTTTGTTTAGGAGGGAATTGTAAGGGTTTTTCTGTTTAGCATTGGTGGTATTAATAGCAAAATTTCAAGGTGCAAAACTTTCTACTTGGGTTCAGTTCTGCTGATGGGAAATGGACAATAACCTATTGTCTCTAAAACTGAATTTATCCTTTTCCACTGGTAGCTGAGGGTCTCATTTTGAAGAGAAGTGTTGGGTAAAATCCTGATTCAACTCCGGTCAATGGTAAAAAACCCAAACCAAAGAAAGACAATTGAAGTCAGAAATACTAGGGTCCCCTGAAAATTCAGAACCTTCCTTTCATCAGCCAGCTGTTTTTCTCATTGAACGTGGCAGAAGGGCTCTAATCTGTGAAATCATGTTTTTTAATATTCCCTTGCCTTGGAAAGTACAGATAAAAATGCAGCTTTATACTCCACCCTCTGTAATAGTATTAGACAAAAACCAGGCAGAAACAGGATCCTCTATATAACTAATCAGAATCTTTTTGCTGTCTCCATACATATTTTTCCCAGGGTGCTAGGATGGTAAATATTTTAGCAGAGGGAATTAACTCTACTTCTCTTCCTTTATGTTCTGTTATCAATGGGACTAGCCCACACCCTCACATTTGCCTTGTTTTTGGCTCTGTTTCTAAACCCTAAAATTCCTGTTCCTGCATTGAAACACAATTAAATTGAGGTTTAATGTGGTGCCTGTTTTATGTAATCTTGCTTTCTGGCTTTTTTTATTCTTCCAAGTCTGAATCTCATGAATCAGTGTATATTCACATTTCATCTGAAATTTTCTAACTCTCCTCAGTGTGCCCTAAAGCTTCCCTTTTTTGGTTTATGAAATAATCATAAAAAGCTTAACTCTTCCGATTAAGTTGTAACTGCTTTATACATTAGACAGGCAATTTCAGTTTAACAAAGTAAAAATGGTGTGAGAGAGAAATTGCAGCTTGATTATTTTTTAAAATATTCAGATTAGAATGTCATCTTTTATGAGGGTTTTTTTTTATAACCACTTAGATTGATACAACTCTCTAAAGCTGCTCTGTTTTTCATCACACATTCTCATCTGTAAAACCTTCATTTTTATTAATCTTTGTACAATCTGTGCAACTTTGAGATTAATCATTTTAAAAGAGCTACTCTCCGAGTGTTAAGGATTTGCCGTGCTAATGGTAAATGCAAGCCCTTTAAGTACTCCACAACACAGAGCCCTTCCTTAGTGTTCCATGTTGTGTAAGTATCAATCTTTGTTTCCCAGTTATCTAGAATTACATTTTATAGCTATGTTTCCAGGTCAGTTTCTGGCTGTCTAGATCCAGAGTATAAAATATACTGAGTCCTTTTTTCACCAACTAACCCAAACTGTAAATATTTATAGTCCAGTTCTGCCTTTGTGCATTGAAGTTAGAGGAGTTGTATATTTACAAGTAGAGGCAGAACTGAATGAGTCCAAATCCTCCAGTCCTTGCTTGAACAAAAATCTGTGTTGGATCCTTAGCTGCATCTGGCCTTGCTTAGAGTCCATTTAGGACCTGTGGAGGGGTCAGCCCTGTACTGTAACTCTGGGCTTTACTGTTTTTTTGTTGTTTGTTTGTTTTTTCTTCTTTCTTTATTTCAACTGTTTGCTCTCTGTTTTATCCCCCTGGCTTTAGCTGGATTTCTCCTGTGGGCTGCTCAGCCCTTGGAGCAGGAGGAGACACGGCGTAGGAGCTTTGGCCATGCTCTCAGCCGAGTGCACTTGCAGCCGGGCAGCGAGTGGCTCTGCTGGCAGGTCTGCAGGCTGTCTGAGCAGCCCATCCTGCTGAGAGAGAACGTGTGCTTTGGTGGAGATCTAGGCTGTCACCTAGTCCTGCGACTCTATCAGGATAACTTTTCATTATTATATGTATGGATTTGGTGCCCTAAGTGTATAAGGCATTGTCTCTCTAGTTAAACACAGAGTGCCTGACTAGAAAAGATTAAAGAAGTTCCTACCCTCTGGATATTTCCACTTAGTTAATGTACTGCAGATATAAATTCATCAATTACTTGTATTGCTCATGCATGTGGCGTTGCATCTGCTCATTATCTCTCGTATGCAATAAAGCGGGTGTTTGAGTTTAACAATGTATTTAGATTTTTATCAGTTCCACTATCACTGCTTTTATTGTAGTATATAAATTGCAGCCATATGAAACAAGCCAACTGTGCCAACTGTGGTGCACATTTTGTGGCATACATCATGGATGCCTGGAGTAAAGAGGATGGAAGAAAAAGAATTGTATTTCACAATGAGGTTACTATTGATGCACAGTGAGGGCTGAAGTTCAAGAGAGCAGCCGTGTAGGGACTGTTTGTGAAAACTCCTCCTTCAGTGTTCCAGTTTCCCACTGACTGGGAAGAATATCCACCTGTTAATTTCTATCTCCCTGAGGGTCAGATTATTCCATAGTGCTTCATAATGAATAAATAGTATTTTAACCAAGAAATCTCTCGTGATCCATTCTGCTATCATCACCCATATGGCCATGCTGAGTACCAGCCAAAGCTGATGGAAATGTGCCCAATATAAAATGGGAACTAGGGCTCCTGATTATTAAAGTGTTTCTCCTAGGGAGCTGGTTAAGGACTTACTATATTATGAGTCAAGAGACTCAGAAAACAGGTTTTAATCTTCACAGCTTTGCAGTTAGATGTACAGTTTTAGTGAAGTATAGCTAGAAATAATGTGAGGAAATATGTAAAAGGCTGAATGTTGAGGAAGGTTTCCCAACTGTGCCATAAAAACTGAGGTGGAGATCATCTGGAGGATACCTCTCATTCATAGAGCCATTCCTTAGGGCACAGACAGTCTTTGTTCTGTTCCTTATTCCTATGAGGAATTATTTCAGAACCGACTGTTTTTTTTAAAGAAAGGTTATCACTGAAAGATGAAAACCATGAGAATTTTGATGGAAAGTTAGGCAGTATTTTATGGTGTAAGCTTTTACTGCATATTCCTGCTTCTCCTCCTAGAGTTTCTGTCCTGGGAATTCTTCTTATCTGACTTTGTGTGTGTTATTTATTGTAGCATTGAAGGTTGTTAGGACACGTGTGAATTTGGGAGGTTACATGGTTACTCTCAGGGTGACCAAAGTTGAAGTTTGGATTTACTCTTGATTACTGCTGTGTTACAGACCAGGAACAGCTTCTACTGCAGAACTTCCTCCTTATCCATGATAGTTCCCATTTCATTTCCGTGCAATTTGTGATCAATATGGGTATCACCATGGGCTGAGAGATTTCAACACCCTCCCTCCCCCCACCTTTTTTTTAAAAAAAAACATGTACAGATTTGGTGCCTTTAAATAGAGTAGAAAGTTTGGTGCTGGTGGGGAATCTGAGTTGATCAAATGGTAATAACAAGGGGTAATTTGTGACTTAGAGAGCAAAAGGTCTCATCTGGGCCCTGGGCAGAGAGGAGACCTCTTTATGTGGACATGGTGCATATCTACAGAAGAGCTTAATCCATTTAAATCAGATAATGGTGCCTTCTTTATCTATTATTACAGACATCACTACAGATCAGAGATGCTTTCTTTCCACCACCACTATAACTTATTTCATTGTGGTCACCTCTTTGCTACTTAAAACTGAAATAAACAGAGCATACCTTCCCAAAAGGTGTAGCCTTTGATTTGACTAGTCAGGTGGAGCCAGAATTTGAAGCTGAGACTGTAAAGCAGCAAAGGAATTGACCTCAGAGAACACACCTGCAACCCACCCACTGCAGTGAGAGCTGCTCACAAGCACTGCTCCCCTCCTCTTTACCGAGCTTCACAGACCCTTTAGGCATGTCCCATGTTCCAGTACCACTGACTGCTCTGCAGATCACTTAAGAGGTTTAAAAATTCCTTGTAATTCTACTCTGCACATGAACTTTGAGTGAAGAGAAAGGAAGGACCAGTGAAATGAGAGTCTGAGCCTCAGGGACCGCTTCAAATTGCTATTGCAAGCATTTGGCAAAGACTGGGATAACATCCTATGTATCCATCTTTGTCCCTGCTGTGTGCCCTTGGGCTTTGTTCTGCACTTTCTAATTTCTAGTGTCATGTAAAACACGTACAATTACCATTGCCAGTATATATTTCTACGTGTGATAATGTACACATTAATGTAACATATTCAAAGATAAAACCTAAAATGTATTTGCATAATTTTGACATTAAGAAGGCTGCAAACAGGAAACATATCAATGTTCCAACATTCTGGACAGGAGAACATAGGATTTTGAGGAGCATATTAGACAAAACATAAGGCTGTGACACACTCAAAACACAGCAGAAGTTACAAGTTTTTAAAATTAATGTGTTGCAGGAGGAATCTTGAAAATTTGTACCTAGTAGGGATAGGCTGGTTTGGGTTTTTTTTATTTTCCTTTTATAAAGGGTTAATTTGTAGTGCATCCTGCAAGCTAATATGTGGGATAAATAGTTTAGACACTGATTTGTAATCTCTGTTTATGAGTACATGACTGCTATTCTTATAAATGTCATCACTTTCTTGGTAGTATCTGGTAATATCTGAGTCATGAGGTGCTGACAAAAATCCACTGCACTTAATGTGAAACTTGAGGCATTTTGCTCATTCCAAAAGATATTAGCAATAGCCAGCCCCACATTTAACTGATAAATAATGTGTACATGTGCACATGACACTGTTATGCTGCTATGTGAATTTCCCTCTCTTACCTAGAATCTTTGTGGAAATACATCAGAGTTCAAATCATGACAATTCTATTTTTTTTATCCTTTTTTTAACCTTTTTTTTTTTACTGGACTGCCTTAATGGATACTCGTAGATGTATGTATGGAGTCAGTGCATTGTGCCAGTGGGAGCAGATCCATCTGAAGGCAGAGCAGGTTTCCTTTGGTGAATTTCATTTGAACTTGGATATTATGGCTATAAAAACTAACTCTGTGTATGTTATCACCGACTTAAGAAACAAAACCTCTCATGTGGAGCTGAGTACTGAAATATATTTAATTTTCCCATTATTTCCCTCTTTATTTACAGCCATACAGCAGGATATGAAAATGAGAACCACAGTGCTCCCATGTTATACAGCTGTGGGGCCCAGTACAGAATACACACCCATGGAGTTTTCAGAGGCATACAGGTGAGTATAGTAAGGCATTCTCCACTGGAAAGTAAAACTCCTGCCTGTTTATAATGTTAATTTACTACTTCACTGGTATTCATAAGTCCATCCTTGATTTGTTGTTTCCCTGTGCTATCAAGAAATGCTTTATGTAAGTGTCCTGACTTCACTGAAGCCATTGAACTATAACTTAAGATTTCTTTCTGATACAGTCATTTAAAATTGCTTATTTCTTCTTTTAAAGTATGTCTGCAAGGCAACATTCCTTACATCCTTCTCAGGATGGTACAAGACATACGATCTGGTTTCCACCTTCTGGCTCCAATCACTCTGGCCATGTGAAGCTTCTATGCTTACAATGGACTGTGTCTGATACCTTTATATATGAAAGTGTTAGCTGGCATTTTGCTTTTATCTATTTCTGAAATGTCACTAATTTAAACGTATTTCCTTAAAACAAAATTTAATATGCCATTGTTTCCTAATGACTAAGTAATTAGTGAATATTCGGAAGGAACTTACCATTCATTGGAGTTAATTTCCTCCCTTTCTGAGACAGTCATATCATTAATAAATACCACTGTAAAAGATATACCTTCTTAAAACTGATGGCAAAGTCATTACAGAATATCTCTCTTCTGGTTGCTCTGTGTTGTCAACACGCATCAGTGTTTTCAGATAGCATCTTTTCTCCTTTCCTTTTTCTGTATAGTTTAGCAAGTCATTTTTCAGTGGCAAGCTCTCAGAAACAGGTCCCTGAGCCAGCTTTTGTTGAGTGAATGAAAGTAAGTGGTTGACATTGTTTAAGGAAGTTAATTGTCCCAGAAGGAGGAGATCATCTTTGATGGAACATTGTGACAGTGGCCAAAATGCATTAAGGTTGAACTATTCACCAGCTCTGCCTAGACAGTTGTATTTGTTTTGTTTTTAATCATGTTGCATTATTCCAAGACATTAATTTCCATGTCCTTTAACTTCATAGGAATATTTAAAATAAAGAGGATAATAATACTCTGGCTCAAGCTCTTGTCTCTTACGCTGGTATAAGCTTAAAACTCTTTCGTGTGCCAATAAGAGCTCTGCCAGGATTGTGTGGTTATACAGGAGGTCAGAGTGTGGGCCATTTAATCTTACAGATAAATACTGATGAGAGAATTCACTAAGCAGAGTTCACTGTATTTCACCTTCAAATAATTGTAATACTCTGCAAAGAACAGATTAAGGTACGCTAAGGTTGCAGATCGCTAATGTAGAATCAAATAAAACTGCCTGTTCACAGTGTGATCTATTTAAGTATCTCTCTGTCCTGGGGAAGTGCCTCTGATTGTTTGCCTTAGAATATGTTGAGTAAGAGCTGGAAAACACACGTTGCATTAGCAGGTCTCTGTCACTGTAGGATGTCCGACGAGTGCCAGGAGTCGCTCCGACCATTGTCCGATCGGCGAGTGAGACGAACGAGAAGCGCCCCTTCATGTGTGCCTACCCTGGCTGTAACAAGAGATACTTCAAGCTGTCCCACTTGCAGATGCACAGCAGAAAGCACACTGGTGGGTACAAGTCATGGCACGACACTGCACAGCAAAGTGGGCAGGGGAATTTTGAAATAGCATGGGGGGTAAGAAATGACCTGCAAGGTCAGGGATCACAAGAGTCTGTCAGATGAGTGCCCATGTCCTCTGTCATCTGGGCAATCCCTCTTTTGGATGGAAGAGACACTGAATCTAGTGGAAAAAAACACCGAGCTGCACTGACAGCAAGTAGATCACCTCCCTCCCTCCCTTACTGTTACAGGGCATCATTCACGGCTGTGAGTTGCTTTCCCTTTTATTTTTTTTTCCTTCTTTCCCCCCTCATTTGAGAACATCGAATCATACTCCAAAGCTTATCTAATGTTAATTATTAAGAAGTTTCCTCTGCAAGAGAAAACTAGACATTTAGCATCCTCTTGTTCTCCTTTTGTGGTTGGGGATGGAGGCAGGGATTGCCAAACAGCTTCCTTGCTTATGGGATCTTTCCACGAAGAACTGAGGCTGAAGCCAGTCATTTGTAGGCTAAGGTCTGGATTCACTCTGAGTTCAGGCAATAAAATTTACATCTCAAAATGTGGAAATCCAATGCTCTGCTACACCTTGCCAAAGAGCAAACAGAGTTATTTCCCTTATTGGAAGATTTATACTGTTGCACATGTAAAATTATGATATATCTTTAGGTATGCTCCTTAAGCATTTTTTGAATTGTCTATAATATTTTTATTTATACAGTTAAATCTGGGCTAATCTAGAAATCTGTGGATAAAATCTGTGAATTTGGATGTCATGGATATGACCGAAGGTCAAAGGGATGAAAGAGAGAACAGGAAGACAGTCCATGCTGTGGGGACCTATCAGATGGTCTAATATTTCATAGAAGATAGTTGCAAGCTTTTCCTTTTAGAGATCATCTAGTCAGTTAATTGCATAAAATACTTACAGGGGAGAAATGAACACTTCTAATTTCTGAACAGGAAAGGCACAAAATATCCAGATAGCCATCTTCAACATTGCTCAGATTAAAAATTCAAGATAATTTAGATTATAAGTGGAATTCCATCTTTAGAGATGAAGGTCAACAGAAATGCTATTTTATTTTCTGGAAATAAATTGGAAACAAGAAACTTGAGGGATCTTTTGGAGTCCATTCAGTATTTTTCTGCAGTATGCCTCAAGAGCTCTGAATTTTTCTCAAAATCACTATTTCTTTCATTCCTAAGTGGATTCACTCTGTATTTTAACAGTCATTATTTGTTTGTTCTGGTCCTGTATTTTATCCTTTTTAGTTGTTTGGCTTTCACAATGTTAATTCTGGATGAATCACGAGGACTTCAGCTTATATATTTTTATTTCTTTTCCTTTGCTGTAGAAGGTTTTCAGAATTATGCCACACATAATCTAGGCTTGTAGAGTCACAAAAGCCCCAGAGACATTTGGAATAGGCCCGTGGCTGTCTGACACCCCTAGAGAGGCTTCTCCCATTGTCTCTGAGGTCAAACATGCCCCTCATTTGGTTTATGCTGTAGTGGAACAGGGTAGAGGAAAAACATCTTTTTCCCCTCAAACATCTTTTCTGTACAGATGAGCCCAGATCTTTCTGCCCACACATTTTGATATGTTGACAGCAAAACTTATTTATTTCTCAAATCTTTGTAAGTTACTTTCCACAAGAGGCCTACTTGTTAAACAAGGCTTGTATTTGATTATACAAAAAACATTTCAGGGTTGGTTGCAGCTAAAGAGAGGAAAAAGGGTTGGTGCACTGCTGGTATAGAAACTGCTTGGTTTCCTTACCTGGGTGATACATTTAGGATCAGAAGGGAGTATTCCTCTTTATCAGCTGGCAGGACTTTGTCCTCAGCCTGTTGTATGGGTACTAGACATATCTTATTATTATGGTCTGGAAATTTTACTTACCGAATTCCCAGCTGCTGTAGAGGCTTAGAATATGATGCTCTTCATTTCCTTTCTCCTGCTGTGGTCTAAGTCCTACTTTTAGAGAGTGCTTGGTGAACTGTACTGTATGGGAGCATCTGGAGTGGGGAGGCTGCAAACACTTCCAAGTTAACATATTTTCTTGGCCGCTTGGTGTGTGGATGGTCTGGACTTCGTGGCCCTAAGTTGAACTGACCATTGTGATGCAAATCCATTTCCAGTCTCCTTTGTAATTTCATGCCTTTGTCTAACCCTGATTTGTGTCTCCTGCATATCAAAAGCAAAATTTGGCAACCAGTTTTCTCTGAGGGCAGATCAATCATCACTATGAAGAATGTGTCTTGTTGATAACAGTTATGGTAGATACAATTCACACTTCTCTGCACCTTCTTGCTTTTCTCCATCTGTTGTTTTTATATGTTAGGGGTTACCTTAAGGGGCCAATAGGACTCCAGTGAGGCTCTTGGTTTACGTTGATAATTATGTGGGTGTCTCTTGGGCTTTCTGATCATCTTTCTCTTTGTAAGCCAATGAACCCCAAACCCCAGTTCTAGAATTCTCTACTAGGTAAAGGACTTGGGCTTGGTGGAATTAGCATGTTGGACAGAAAGCAGCTGGCAGATATATCACCTAATATTCTTAATAAACAAAGGGATGTGTCTCTTCTGTTTCATTGTTCTGATGGGGAGGAATCCTGATGAGCCAGTCGAAAACCAGGAAAGCTGTCAAAAGTCAGTTGAAGTAGAGGATAATTTGGTTGTGTTTGGTATATCTCTCCTCAGCCAACATAAAATTTTACTAGTCCTCCTGTAAGGTGGTCCTGGATTCATTCATGAGTTTGAAGCTCTTCCACTTTACGGTATCTTAGTGTAATGGTAGGACAATTTTTAAAATGATGAACACATGATTTGAAAACAAGCTGTTACATATATCTAATATTAAACCACCAGATATTATCTATGCAGAATAATGTTGGGTCTAGGTTACCTTTTTTCTTTCTGTGATAGAAAGGACTGGCTCATCAGATCTTCCATTCTGCACCAGTTGCAGTATTGCAAAACCAAACGAGGCTCTGAAACACAAAGCTGGATTCTGTAATCAGTTTTTACCAATGTTTCAAACAGCCTTAATTGAAAATATGTTAACGTTTTGTACCCTTCAAGACTGCTTATTCATTCTTAACAATGCCTTTAGTGAAACACGTACAGCCAAAAAAGCTTTTTTCTTATCTTGGTGTATTTGCTGCAGCAGATAGGCCTCTGAAAGGAAATGCAAAAATACATCTTACTTTTCAACACTACAGCAAAAAATGGGAATTGTCATTCTGTGGCAGACTTCAGACACTTCCTTGGAGAAACAAATTGATGTCTAGACCTCCATAAATTTCACTTATGGTGGAAACCTCAGCCAGAGACCCTTTGGGTTCAGTTTAACTCATTGGAAAAACTGGATTTCTCCTAACACAAAGCTGAGCATGTTTGCAGAGGAAATATCCTCTGCCAGGGATATTCTTCAGCCTAAGTGTGTTCAGCTGCAGGTATGAGCTTCTATAATGAAGTGTGAGACTCTCTAGATCAGGAAAGGAGTCCTTTATGTGGTAGGGGATTCAGACCTTGCTAATGAATTTCTGAGGCTCTGGGAGGTATAAGTAGTGAAGTATAATAATTTCTTTTATCTTATTCATCTAACAATGACTTCTTTGCTTGGACAAAAGCAAATATGCTTTTACTAAGGTGTGTGTCTCTGTGGTGCTAAATGCTTTATAGTCATTAGTGCAGTTCATCATTACAACACCTTGGAAAGACAGAGCTGTGTCCTCTATACGCAGAGATGAAAGATTGAAAAACTGATGTGCTTGTGCCTGGGCTGGACTCTTAGAGTCTGGAGACTCTTAGGAATCTAGAGCAGTAACTTCTAGGCTAGCACTCTTTCACTGGTGTTGCTTTGAAATACTAATTTTCACACCTAAGCCATGGAATACCATCCTGCAGGATACTGTGGAAACTGAAAGCTCACCTGTCTTCAGAAACAACTAGACAAATTATTGGAAAGAAACTCCATTAGCAGGTGTTAAACAGAATGCCATCTTTGGCTTAGAAACCTGCTTACTCATGAACTGCTGGAATCTAGGAGAGTGTCCAGGGAAAGTACTGCTGCATCCTTGCTATCTCAGCTCTCCTGCAGGCATCTGCCATGAGCCAAGGTGGGAGACTGCTTGGCTGGATGGGCCTTTGGACTCACCCAACATGGACTGCTTTTAGGCTGTCATTTCTACAGAATAAATAAACATACTTCTGAATTTAAAATACAAGATTAGTTTCAACACAGTAATGACATGTCACAGATGAACTATGGTGTGAAGATGACAGAAAATGTTATCTATAAAGGCTCCCGGCTAAATAAATAAACATACATTTTATCTGAGTTTGCTAAAGCAAATTCTATTGAATAGAAAAATATTATATTACCAAGGCAAAGTGTGATCATCAAGTTGTGCTTGTTTGTTTAAGTGGGTACACTTATTAAAGACAAGGGGCTTAAATTGGTGAGGGGAGTATACACCAACCTTCGGATTCTCATTCGCACTTGCAGTCAGTCTCCTCTCCCAGTGTTTTCTTGTTAGTGACAGGCTTTTGCTCTTGCAAAACTCCTTAATTAATGCAATGACTCTGAATATTTTGTGCAACTGCTACAGCAGTAGGATTTTTTTTGTTTTCCATGCATTTGAGCAAATGAATTTGCTCCAGAGAAAAGGTGCAGGTTAACTAATTTTGAGCAAATGAGTTTATTTTATTAGAAACATTTATTGCAATACATGCAAAGGCTGATTCACACTTGTTCTGCAGTTGTTGGGCTTTTTTTTTTTTTCCTAGTTATTTTGCTAAATCTTAAAGATCTGCCATTCCCTCTGTCCTCTCTGATCTTTGCTATTCCAGTATGCACCAAGTTTACCCTTTCTTTTGTATGCCCTCTTTCAGTAATGGAAGTAGTCACAGAAGCCTTCCACTCCCAGAGGGAAGAGCTGGTGAAGCTTTTTCTGCATCTCCCGTTTTGTTTTGAAATTGTATGTGGTCACATAAGAAGGTGACAGTATTAAGGGATGTTTTCATATGTAAAGGATTTCTGTCCAAATATTGTGCCTCTTTTTGTTTATTTGTTATTTGTTTTCTAGGCAGTGTCATCATATCCCTATGTAAACATTTTGGATCAATTCCTTTAGTCGATGCATTAGTTAAATTTGTCTTTAATTTGATCAAGACTATTTTTTGAAGTATTTAAAGAAACACTTTCATGTGCATGCCATCAGACCGGCTATGCTGTTTTATTCAAATACCTCCTTAACCATCTTTTGCATTTATGTTGCAATTAGCAGACAATCATCCTGTCACTGCATTCTGCTCTGCTGACATTCCCCCTCTTAAATCTGCCAAAGGGCTGAATTCCTTGGAAGTAAGTGGTTTCTGAAAAGCAGGCACCCCCAAGGGAGTCCTTGTGGTCAAAGTGTATGGAACTATTTCAAACACCTGTGGCAACTTTAATCTCTTATGCTAATAAATTAAGCACAGCAGACATGGAAATTGTCCACACCTAGGTTTGAGAATCAGCAAACTCCTTTGGGTGACTGTCATAGGAAGTTAGCTTCTTCTTGCAGATTTAGTTGCTTTCATAAAATTTTGGTTTTATATACACCAGTATGAATTTGGAATGCTTTCCTTAATATGCTGCTTATTCTGTATCACCTGGCTTGGAAGGCATCTGCTTTAAATTAAACTAGTTTGCTTTGATATCTCAGAATACCAGTGAAACCCGAATATATTTCCTCATCACAGTAGAATCAGAAATGTAGAAATTTGGAATGAAGATTTATCAAAGTGATACAGATTATACAGAGAGGTATTAAACCCATTGCCTGCTTCAGCTGATGTTTTTCTGTAGGTCCTTCCTACTGAACCTTTGGTTTACATCTCAGCTTCCCACAGCAGACAAAGCCGGTCCCAGCTGCACTTGGTACCTTCCAGAGAAAGCCCAGGATTCTCCCAGCTTTGCAGTGGGAGGTGTTTCATTACTGCTCGTGCTGAGGCCTCTGTGCTGTGGTGCTGTAACCAGGCTTTATGTAGCTGTAAATGTAATTGTACCTGAGGCTTTGGCAGGATTTCAGTGTTATGCAAAGGGACCTTAGTCTTAGATGTGCATCAGATCTGAAAGATCATACAGCTCCTCATGTAACAGCAAAAGGGTTGTTTTGGTTTGTGCTGGCCAAATTTCAACAACTCTGTGCTCTGGCAGTATTTCCATTTTTCTTCCAGCTCTTGGTTGTTGCATTTATTTTTGAATGTTTATGTGGTTGGTGAAATCCTTTGCATTGAAAACTGTGTTCGTTTGACGCTAGCTTATAGGGATTTCACTTTCTAAAAAAAATTCAGAATCTCAGTCTTCATCCCAGAGAAAACCACCCTGAGGATCTCTGCTGAACTGGATGGGAGGAGGGGAGAAGTTTATATTTACATGAGGCTTTGCAATAATTCATAGCCTTGGCCTGTGGGAGCTTTGCAGCTACGTGAGAAATTCTGTGTAATGGTACTTTGTGGAAGAAACCTAATTTGTGTTTTGGGGAAGAATACACATTTTTCTGTGGCTGAATTTTGCTCAGTTTCTTTTAATTAGTGTGGTTAAAATTGCCACTTACTTGGATGTAATTTATTTAATTTTTTCTTTAAATGCAACTTGAAGAAGAGAAAACTGCAAGTTGATCCTTTGTACAAATGATATATTACTGAGGTGGATGAAAAGGGTTTAATGTGATTTATACAGAAATATAAACCAAGAGATTCCTGTTTTTTTCCAGCAGGAAAAAAAAAATCATGCAACCCAAATTTTTTTGAGTTTTAACCTAATAAACTATTTTCTTAGCATGAGCAGATTTAGTATCAGTGTGAATGCAGTAGAATTATGGCAGCCTTTCCAACAGAGTGGTATGGTTTTACAGCAAATGAGTCCTGGTGTACCACTGGACTGCTTTAGACCAGGGGAAAGCCTTTCAGAGTAACACATTTCATCTTCTAATTCTAGCTGACCTGTTCCCCTGTTTAGCCACATTTTCTGATTCCCTTTACAGGTGAAAAACCTTATCAGTGTGATTTTAAGGACTGTGAACGAAGATTTTCTCGTTCAGACCAACTCAAACGGCACCAAAGACGACACACAGGTTTGTTTACAAGATTTCTCTACCAAGCAGAGTTCATCTTTATACATGAATTTTGATCCCAAAGTATTCTTCTGAACTTCTGTTTTTCTGATGTTGTCCGCTCATACACAATACCCACAGTGCCAAGTTCTTGAAGTTAGTTTTAGGAGAGGGCTGTGGCTGGGTTTTTTAATTAGCCTTTCAGCACTGCTGTGATTGTAAAGGTGACTTTTACATCCTAATACCATTTTTTGAAACAGCTTTCATAATAAAACTGCTCCATACTGTATTCCCAATATAGGGAATATATTATTTTTTAAAACTAAACAGTCCTGCAGGAAAAGGTTGCTAGTGTGTAACCTAAAAAGTGTTACTGTTGGTATGTTGATGTTCAGATGGCAATTCTGGTAGGTGAATGCTGCATGTACATAACCTGAAAGGCTTGTGGTATTGCTCTGTGCTTAGATGTGTGTATCCATGCTGGTGTGAATACTGGTATTTTTTGGTCTGTGTTTTGCCCAGCCACCTGTGGGAAATTATGCTTTCCTCACCAAGTTATGGGAAAAACACTGATAA
>JAWWEU010000158.1:2394971-2453690 GCA_035583155.1 Acropternis orthonyx | reverse complement strand
GCTCAGGGTGGGGGCTCGCTACACTTGAACGGACCACGTTGTCACGGCGGGGACGCCTGCCAGCGGGCCAGCCTCTGAGGATGCTGCCTCTGCCTTTGGAGGATTGGGCATTCTAAAGTTGGGAAGACAAGTCCGTGTAAGTAACACCTGGAGGAGTCCTTACAAGGGGCATTGGGGTTTCTCTCTCTCTCTCCCTTGTTCTCCCTCTCCCTTGCTCAGGGTTTCCATTTTACTTGGCCACCTGTTGTAATAAAATACTGCTTAAGTTACACTCACAACGGTGTTTGAGTTTCAGTTCTAACGTGCTCTCCGAACCCTCCCTGTAACAACGTGCAAAACAGAAGTGGAGAAGGAAAAGCTGAACCAGCTATAATGCTTATGGTCCTAATTCAGCAAACGCTTTAGGCTTAGATTTAAGCCTCTGCTGAATTCTACCTACCAAAGAAGGATTCTAGGAGCAGCAAGGAGAGAAAAGTCAAAGACCTGTCTGGCTGAGTTGCAAAAATAGGCTGGAAAGAGTATGGCAGTTCACATCCAGCAGAGGGGCAGCAGTAGTCAGATCCTAGCTAGGCTTGTGTCTCTTTCTCAGTGAATCATTTAATGGGGCCAATGTTCCAAGACAACCAGAACCACTTGTGAGTTCAGTCCAAGTTTGATATGCTCCTTTTTGCACATACTCCACTTTCTGGAAACTGATGAGACAGCCCATTTCAGTGTTTCAGGAGTTCTTGGAGGTCTCTGACTGACAGGGGAGGCAGCTGCCCTTCTCAAAGTCACAAAAGGGGAGACTGTGATGACTCCAGCCCTCTAGCTTGGAGTGGAACGATGAGGGCACTGCATGGAACATGAGAAAGGGCTTCACAGTACTCTGACTGAGTCACAGCAAAAAATTGCATCTGGGTCTCCTGTATTTCAGGGACTGGCCTGGCAATTGGTTTACTCACTGTTCTTCAGTGAGTAGTAGTTCTTCACAGGTTGATTTCTGCCCACACAAGATGTTCTCTCTCATTTAAACAGTGTTACTCAGAGATGTAGGAGTGTCTCTGAAAACTGGTGGTAAAAGTACTCTATTGGCATGATAGATTTTAGCAGCTGCATGCTAGAACATATCTGTGTGAAGCAGTGCCCGAGCCCTATGTGGCATGTGTAAAGCAGAAGTGTGCAGTAAGTTAAACTTATTGGGAGCGGATAAAAATACACTTCTGCACCTCAATTCTTTTTATGTCATATTTGCTCATACACAATACCAATAGTGCCAAACCACAGGATCAGAACAACATTAGCAGATCCTCCTTAGTCCAACAGTGTAAGTGGGTGTTTGTTTATGATGTTCAGATGCTTCAGACCCAGACATTGGAAGATGAGGTTACAAAGGGATGGTAGCCTGATTAATGACTAACTTTCTGTAATGTGTAGGCATGGAGCTGGGAGGAGCAGTTACAGTAACTAGTAAAAAAAATTCCAGGCTTTTGAAATGTCAGAAAGATATGATTTCATTCACCTTTTCAAAAGGTGTTGGGATATAAGAATAGACCTTTTTTTTTTTTCTTTGTCTCTTAGGTGTGAAGCCCTTCCAGTGTAAAACCTGTCAGAGAAAGTTCTCCAGATCTGATCATCTGAAGACTCATACCAGGACTCATACAGGTAAAACAAGTGCGTAAACTTTTCTTCACATTTATATTTAATTATTTTTTATTTTTAAATCAATGTTGTTGTAAATGACACGATTAGAAAGTCTCTTAACCAGGAGTTAAACATTCAAAACAACAGAAAGAATTTCAGAGTGTGCTGATTTTTCAGTGTGACTGTATTCCCCCTTTTCACAGAGGGATTTAGGTGATTTTGGAAACTATGCTTTCTTCCTTCATGTTTAAAGAAATTCCGGCTTGGCAAAATAAATTTTGTCAGCTATTATGAAGTGAACGTCATGGTCTCAGCCCACAAATGTCAAGTTGATCTACTGCTTTTACTGAAAAAAACCTACAAGATAGAAATTTTAATTCTAGCTTCAGCCAAGGGTCTGTAATCTAAAGTATTCATGCCTACTCATGCTTCTCCTAAGTGTCAGTTGAGCCTAATGCAGGATAGCACGGCAAAGCTCTTGCTGTTGCTGCTTGTACTGTAATCTCTCCAGAAGATAAAAGGAGTGCCTTTTGCAAACTCACACTGACAGACACTAAAGTAAAAGCTTACTCAAATATTCAAGGGCCTTTTTTGTAGAAACCATAGTATTTCATATAAATACAGGAGGGGGGGGGAAAGAAGGAGGCCATTTTAGCCTCCTCTGCCCTCACATAAATGTAAACACCATTAAGGAGCAACTGCAGCAACCTCTGTTTTAGCTTTAAGTTTTAGAATGATTCCTATGAACTGACATTTTCTGTTCATTCCACTATGTATGCAGTTGTTTTACCAAGTAATTGTTTACTGAGCACTTTTGGCATGTTACTAGATTTTCTATACTGGTGTTAACCTTTTAAATTCAGTCTCTGTACAGATGGACAAGGAGCCTGAAAATCTTTTTCTCCCTGCTAAGAATTCTTTTTTCTCTTCCGGATCATAAAAACACATATTTCAGACTTTCAAAAATAAAAGAGAAATTTTAATAAAGGAAATGATTCACCTGAGAACAATGGCATTTTCTGTGGCACTGGCCAAATAAAAGCTTCCCGTAATGGCCACATCTCCACTTGCAATCCGCACATGGTAAAGGGCACGGCTGTGTTCCTGGGTTCTCCCCAGGGTCTCCTGCTGAGCTGCAGGGCCTGGGTCTCTGTGCATTTGCATGAAGAAAGATGGTTTCTTAACCAGCAAGAGGTAACGTTCTGGGAGAGACAAAATGGCAAGCGGTTGTCACATGCCAGCAAGCCGGGATAAACCACCTTCCCCCACCACAATTCATTGCTAATTGATCTGCTAATTCAGGACTTGCATGACTCCAGTAATTTTTTTACCCCAGATTAGCTAAAGTGAGGAACTTGCTCGCTTTTTTTCCTAGTGTAACTTGTCTCCCTGTTCTAGTTCCTCTTTGCTCCATGTGATCCGAGCCCATGTTGCTGGAAGCTGGCTCATTTGAGCACTGGCAGCCTCACAGCACAGACCTCTGTGTGGGTTTGCTGCCTGCAGGTTCTGTGCAGCCCAGCTGGGTGCTCCTCTTGACATTTGGATGTGTCATGCTCCTTTGACTGTAAAATATACATGTCCTGAGGGGAATGAGCCAGAGTGGTGGGTGGGGATTTTTCATATCCATCTTGCCCTGTAGCTTAATTCCTCTTTCTTTCTTGTATCCCCTAAATTTTGCAACAAAGCACCAAGCTCAAGTCAGCTTGCTCCATGTTAAGTCTCAATGAAGCAAAGCACGGATATTTTCCATCTAATTCCATCCTAATTTTAGGTCAACTGCCAAGCTATTTGTTCAGCTGCAAATTCAGGTTTTTTTTTTTCTCCTCAAGCAATTTTACTGTGACAAATACCTTTGCTGTAGAAAGGAAAAAAAAATAATTAAAGGAAATCTCTATACATCCATATACATGTTTAGCAATGGAAATGTGATTTCTGGTATCTGTCCCACGAAGATGTACAAAGTAATTTGTGCCCAGCATGGAACCAATAGAGATTGTTACCCATCTGTTGTGAGAGGACAACTTGTGGAACAGCAAAACTGTGCTGCTCTTACTGTCAAAGTTCCATGAAAAGCTGGCCAGTAATAGGTAACTCCCATCAGTTCACAGGATGGCTTTGCTAATGCTGCTTGGATGGAAGAAGACCAGTTCATACAATCTGTGATTTTTAACAGTAGCTCTGACCAGATCAATTTTTCCCCCACACTGCTTTATGCACTCATATGAGATAGTTGTTGCTTTTGTCAGCATCTATGTTAAGTGGATAAAACAGATTTTAGAAAGCCCCCTCCCACCTAAAATATATCACATGAGAATTAGTTTACAAATGGAAATACACATTTATGCCAATCCCAGATCCCCTTCTGAATGAATGTGGATGTTTGTGAAATGCACAAAGTGTGAGGTAAATAAGAGGAGTTGTCTGGGTGAGCTTGTACCACCCCTGTGTGTCTTGACTGTGTTGGAGAGTATGAGGTGTGTAGACAGCACTAAGGAGCCCAGCCCCAGAGCTGAAGCTACTTTAAAATATTGCATTTATTTTGAGGGGGGGAAAAAAAAGAAAATGAAAAAAAGAAGCATGAGTCACTGGGCACTGCTCTGAGCTAATGAAAGCATTCCATCAGCATTCCTGCGGCATCAGAAACACAGCCTCAAATTCCACTTGCACATTGTAGAAAATTAAGAGACCAGATTAAACTGCTAAAAAGGGATAGCATTTCTTGTTAAATTTGAGTGTGTTTTGCTTGGAGTAATTTTTAGTGAATACTACACTCATGGAAGCATTAGAAAATACTACTTTGAGCATTTAACATCTCCCATAGATGTGAATCCACTTTATTTAGACAGTAGTGGAAAACTTTGAGTCTGTCTCAGCAGACTTCATGCTGAACTCTGTCGCTTCTACCACATTCACTTACACTCACCAATTTCAAAGAATTTCAGACAAAACTCCTTGAATTAGCTGGAAAAAACTCTCCTTGACTGTAGGTCAAGCTCTAAATAGTTACTGACAATTTTCACAGTGACTAACAGTATGTCTGCACCACAGCCTGAGGTGTGACTGAAGCTTGTGTGAGTGCCAGAGTGACTTTTAAACTAGTTTGGTCGAGAGCTGAGGGTAGCATAGACATGGCAACACAGTGTTCAGCAGGGGTCTCTCTTCAGGAATGAACCACTGCAAGGTGTCCTACGTCATCTGAAAAGGCTCTTGTTAAACATCAGCTGAGGGAGATGTAGGAAAGCACTGAGCACTGACGTGAGCAGGAATTTGGGGCAGCCTCACACCCTCTCAGGACAGCCCAGGGTGCCTTTCCTCCTGACAGGGGCTCTGCCCAGCTCCTCACAACCCCGCAGAAAGAACACAAATAGTGTCTCAGACGAGCTGTATGCTCAGTTAATAACAGGGTGTTTTGTTAACAGGTGAAAAGCCTTTCAGTTGCCGGTGGCCCAGCTGTCAAAAAAAATTTGCCAGGTCTGATGAATTAGTTCGTCATCACAACATGCACCAGAGGAACATGACTAAACTGCAGTTGGCCCTTTAGACAGTTCAAACAAGTGAATAAACCAGAGGGACATTATGAGCTACTGCAAACTTTGTCAGCCATCTTCGATCACCTCTGTCAGAGAGCTGCAGCTGTCTTCGCATCCCGTTTGACACAAGTTAACTGAACAGTAGGATTCTGCTCAGCCTTGTCTTCCATTTGGAGTGACACGAGTTCCTACTCAATAAGTTTCAGAGATCTTTATTTGTGGTTTTGTTAAAAAGTAAGCAAGATTGCTGGAGTTTCAAGATTACCATAAACTGTTCTTAGGTTCAAATCTGTCTCCAGGCTTTTTTTGTGTTATTCTCCCTTGAGTTTTTCCAGGTACAAATTGTTGTACCTTTTTAAGTCCTGCAGTGGGTAGGGTGATTCCTCCCTGTTGAAGATTAGTTCTACACTTACATCATCTGTGCACATGCTGAGGTTTCCAAATGCTAGTACATCTATCCTCACAAAACAAGACAAAACAGTCACATGAGATACTTTTGGTAAACTTTGTACTTGTACTGCCAAAGGGCAGGCTTTTAAAGCTGGAAGCTCTGCTTTTGAGTTTCACAAAAAAAATCAACCCTTTTTTAAAAGGATGTCTTTTTAGAGCAGCTAAGGCTGGATGAACCAGAGCCTCTCTGTACAGAGAAAAAGAATCTTACCATTAAGTTAACTTGTTTTTTAAATAATGACATAATTGATATCTCAAAACTGTTTTGTTTGTCAATTAACTGTTTCCCTTTCTCTCTCTTTTTAATGTATTGGTTTAAATTTATTCTATCATAGATCTTTACACAAAACTAATTCCAATCATTGTAGACATTTGGGACTTGTTTACAATGTAAAGCCACACTGGTTATGTGGCTCACAAGCTGTATAAACTTAAAACTGAACTTTTAATGGGGCTGGTCCAGGATCTCCATTAACAGATAACTCTTAAGATAAGTAACTTAAAAAGACTCTTTGTCAAGTATATGTGAAAAAGACATTATTAGTGTAAGGAAATATATTATTTCAGGGTTTTGGGAGGAGGGGTTTATTATTTACTTTTAATTGCTTGAAATTGTGTGTATATATATATATCTGATAATGTATTGCTCTTAGACATCTCCAATTAGAAAGTGTATAAATATTAGAAGCATCACTGTTCTGATGTTGTTGCTGTTAAAAACTATGGATAACACTAAGAATGTAACCTGCATTTTTCACTGAGCTTTCAATTAAAGCCCATTCAAAGAGAAACAAATGAGAGTCCAACAGATGTCTTGTTTCATGTCTGGTATTAAATTTCAAATGCCCTGTCCAATAGTATCCTTTTTTTCTTTTTTTTTTTCTTTTTTTTTTCTTTTTTTTTTTTTTTTTTTTTTTTGTGTATAAAGGTACCACCAGCACTGATGACCACTAGTTAACCTGTCCAGGTCTTGACCACAATTTATCCATCTCACTTGGGAATCATACTGGCAGCAGAAAACAGTGTCAAGTTTCATATTGTGCTATAAAGCAGTTGCTTCAATCATTCGTCTTCTTACCCAACTATTCCTTCTCTTTCGACCCATGAGATTTGTATAAGAACTTTATAGAACAGTAAATTCCCATTTATAAATAGCAGTATTCTGTAGAACTGGGCTGAAATCATAAGCACAGATAACTTCTTAGATTAGGATGTCATAGACTGACTTTTAAGTAAAAGTTAATTTAGAGTTGGGGTGGCTTAAATCAGTTCAGCAGGTTGAAAAAGACAGTCTTTCTTAGATGATGAAGTGTGAAAATGAAGATAAAAAAATATTACTGTTTCTTTGTCATACTGCCTACTTTTCTTTGGAAGTAAGTACAGCCTGCCTCAGCGCCCTTTGCCCTTGCAAAATATTTGTATCTCTTTAGCAAAAATCTTTAATGTATCTTGCCAAGCTTTTTTCTCTAATGTACACAATGGAGTCCTATGATGGGTTGAGCTTTCTCTCTTAAAGTGCAGCTGCATCGTCAAGAAAACTCAACAGTTAATTCTTCAAGTCCTCTTTTTCGCATGGGTATTGCATCACTGTTAATTACTGTTGGGGTACTGTGACTCATTTGTATCAGTCAACTTTATCTTTTGCTGTCAAAAGACAGCATCTCTCTGGAGAAACTCATAACAAGCGTGGCAAACATCAAATATTTGGAGAGAACGGTGTACATAAAACTGCACAGAATTAAAAAAATAAAGCAACTCCTCCTGCTTTCTTGAAAGAAAAGTTCAGCTGCAATAACAATGTCCTGTGATTTACCCAGCAGTCTCCAGCAACTACAAAACAATCTGTTTTTCAGTCGGCACCCAAAACAGAGAGAGCTGCCACAAGTGTTTATACTGAAAGCCAAAAAAAGAAAAATCAGCCTTCAGTTGTGCCTGCGTTACTCAAACATAAATAAAACTATCTTTTGTGAAATACAACCAAAACTCCACTGCAGCACAGGCCAGATGTCCAGTGACCTGTAAATAACTACAGCCTTGGTTTGCTGCTTGGGGAATCACATGCCAAACCATAACGGTAGATGGCTACAAAAAATGAAGCGTGGGTTGATGAGTGACAGAGCATGTCCTTCTGCTTTTGCTGTCGCCACTCTTTTGATGAGTATTGCATCCCCCAAACTGCCAAGCACAGTGAGGACAATGGTAAACTTTTACAAGATTTTAAAAAGTTTTATTCCTAGTTATTTTACAGTCTTTGTCATGAGAGACATTTTTATATCTCTCCCTTTCATTTCCCTGTTTTCAGGATTCTGTCAGCAAGGTAAGGCACCTTTATGGAAGTGCTTTACTACATGAATATCTCAGAAGCAGCCCCCAGATGCCAGCTCTTGCAGCATGCAATTCCTCATTTTGGGACAAGCAGAGACTGCTCAGAAGGCTGAGTTTCTGTGAGCTTGACCTCCATATGAAAGATGTGGGGGCTGCGCTCTATTATATCTTACAAGTATCCTTAGCTCTCTGGAAAATTTTCAATCCCAGGATTAATTGAGCAAATCTTTTATGCCTCTTCCCTCTGTTCTTAGACTGAAAATAGTAGCTGATGCTATTTTGGCTGATTGTTAATGTCTTACTTGTATTGGCACACTATTCCTGTCCTGTGACTTCCACAGCCACCAAATGGTTAATGTTAATTATATAGATAACACTTCTGCTTTTCCTTGCCACTTCATGAGGCACAACACGTTAAGTAGGAAAGTGATTTCCTCCCTCTCTGATGATGTCAACTGGGATTCAAGGGTTAATGTGGACCAATATTTTTAAGGCAGGTGAATCCAGCAAAGTGCCTGCTTTAGGAAAACATGAAAGGGTTGTAACATGCCTGGGTTGTAACCACATGATGTTCTTCTGGTGCATGTCATAGTGTTCATGGGTACGGATTGTAGTGGCCAAACAGGAGGTACAAAGGTGTTATCTTACTTCAATTAGGCAGCCCACCTGAAGGCAATCCATCGTTCAGACAGGTGATTATTCCCATAACGGAAGGAGGAGACTTGTGTATAAGTAGCTTTTTCCTCCTCTTTCTGTGGTGGGTTAAGCAAGTTGTTCATTTTAGAAGCCATTCCAACTACACCTGTCTGTTTCAGGATGTCAGTAGGATTCAATTCACTGCTCCAACAACCAACCTTACAGCAACTGGGAACAGTTCTTGAAGATGCAGGTAGGTGCCTTAAAACAGTGTTTCTTCCTCCTTCCCTTTCCCTAGACAGGCACTGAGAAAACCCTGTTATGTGCAGCCTGTTTCTGCAATCAGTGTGACCTGACAGCAAATCCAGCATGGTAAGCAAGCTGCTCCCTGCACCTTGTCTAAAAGCCCAACAAAAAACTCTGGAGTGGATTGAGGGGCTCCAGGAAGGTCCTAGGTCCACCTCCTGTCATGAGGTGGGTACATAAAGGCCGAGTATGCTGCCAGAGGACATGAAAAAGTTCTACTGCTCAGTCCTTCCCTTGCCCTGTTTCTACCTTTCCCTTGGGGCAAGTACAGGCAGGGAGAATCACTCAGCTTTTCCTTTCTTGAGGAAAATCCTCATTCCCCTCTTTGCCCTCCAATTAACCAAAAAGTAATTAAAGGCAGTGTATGCAGTTCAGAATGGCACTAATGGATAAAAAAACCCAGCTGCAATATTTGGGAAGATCCAATAAAAGATTCATTAGGATTCTTTGAGTTATTGGATGTCCTGATGACACAAAGAAGCCTAGTGAAACCGAAGACCTGGTCACAAGAGTGATGAGTTAAAAAAAGCCCAAACCGAAATCCCAACCTCACTGACACCATTCTAAAAATTAGACAATTAAGAGTAAAACCAGGAATGTAGCCAGAACTATTCCACCTCAAATAATAAACACAGGGATAAGTTGCCAAGTGAGGTCAAAGAAGCAAATGGTAAAGTGAGTTTAAGAGACAGCTAGACACTTTTATGGGGAGAGAGGGGATTGAAGGATACAGTGACAAAACCGGGGGTAGAGCTGAGATAAACCCAGAGGACAGTGGTGGGCCAATAGTCTCAGAGTGCTCAGAGCCCCAGTTGCTCAGCAGGGAAGCAGAGCAGCTCTTGCCATTCCAGGGAGACTTACCAGGGCTGTTGGCAGCATCCAGTGAGGGATGAAGGGAAACTGCCAGAGCAGTTTGAGAGGAAGATGAGCCTGGCAGACAGTAATGGGTGTGCTCTCAGTGGGTGTGCTTCCAG
This sequence comes from Acropternis orthonyx, assembly GCA_035583155.1. Taxonomy (NCBI): domain Eukaryota; kingdom Metazoa; phylum Chordata; class Aves; order Passeriformes; family Rhinocryptidae; genus Acropternis; species Acropternis orthonyx. The sequence goes on along the minus strand of JAWWEU010000158.1, from coordinate 2,443,846 downwards.
TGCCCTGATCCTAAGTTCTGCCCTTGGTTTCATTAGTGAGATGCCCTGACAAACTTGCTAAAAAGCAGATTTTTGAAGAAATCCTACCCAAGAAGTTTGTCTACTTGCAAGTTGCCAATGCAAAACACAGAAAGATATGCTAAAAAAAACCAAAAAACCCCCCCAAACCCCAACCAAAACCCAAAATCAAACCCACAAAGAAACCTCCTCCCTCTTTTTTTTCTTTTTGTTTTTCATGAAAGACTACTTGTAATATAGCAAAGAACAGGGGGGACAAGAATATTATTCAAATGAGGCAAAGACAAAATATACAGAGGTTATGTTCTTCTCTGCTTGTATGAAGGTTTGTATACTTTCATGCCTTTGATTCCCATAAAAAAGCTGGCAGAACTTCCATGACTTCACATAGCAGCATGATGGAGCCTGGTTTTAAGGCTCATTTTAAAACCGTTTTAATGGCTCAGCTTGGCCATCTCTGCTCTGACAAACAGGTGCAGTTCCACCAGCACAGTGAATTTGTTAAATGATGGTGATGAGTGAACCAGAACCAGCATAGCCAGTGGAAGTAAGCCAGAGCATCAAACAAGTTAAGCGCAGTTTTCTGTATAGGTTCCAATCCAAACACAAATGCCACCTTCTGCTCCTAAAAAAGTTAGCTGTGACAGCTCAAAGCGCTCCAAGCAGTGAGGATGGTCTGAAAGTTGGTATTGTCCTCGAAGACACACGTAACATGGACAGATCTTGAGCTAGGTGCTGTAGGAGCACTGACTAGCAGGAAGACTCTGCCCTAAAGAGGTTGCGAGCCATAGATAAGGCTTTAAAAGACAAGTGTTGAAAGGCACTGAAAATCTTGAATGAGAAAGTATAGCCCCAGGCAGGGCTTTTCTGTTCCTGATGACTAAATACCTATCCCATATAATTTAATTGCATCATTTTTTTTTTGGTGATAAACAGGCTAGTTACGTTCTGATGAGCTCTGACAGAACCAAGATCTTAATCTGCAAAAATAGGCTGAGCAGTAACAGAAAGTCCTGGCTGATCATCTTGGCTTGAATGACTAGATAAATATATAAAACCACTTGTCCTTCTCAGCATTAAAAAAGCCCTTTTAGGTGCAAAGTTTTAAGAAAACACAGGGCACAGGGACACCTTAGTATGGAAGTGCAGGAGAGAAATACAACTGTATTTGCTCTCAGGCTGTTTCTTTTTATGGCTCATTCTCATCTGAGTCATGGCCCAGCACTCCCATTCACTTGAAAGATATGCTGAAAAACATAACCACAAAGAAAAAAAAAGGTAACCTCACTGCCTGGAAAAAGTCCTGCCCCAGAGTTTCTTGGGAAATGGTGTGGTTTTGTGCACGTGCTCTACCCGTACAATAATCACATCTGCTTAATGTTTCCTCCCAGGAAGGTCTCTGACATTTTAAACTGTGCCGCTGAGGTTTTGAGGTGGAGTTGTCGGTCTTGCTGTGCATTAAAGGTACACAGAAAAGGCAAATAGGGAGTTTTTTATCTGCTGTATGGCGGTCACTCCAACCCAACAAAGCCCTGTGCTTGGAGCAGGAGAGTGATTTCACTCTCAGCCACTAGACGGCCCAGCCCAGAGGGTTTGCTCTCTGCTGGGACAGCTGCCTGTCTGGGAACGGGATCCAGCCAAGCCACCCGCTGGAGCTGGAGGAGTTTCCTAACTTGTGACAGGCCTTACAAAGCAGCACTCAGAGCTGAAGATACACAATATGACACAAACTGTAGTTCATAGCCCGAGTCTGGTATTGTGCTGCTATTATAATTACAGCATTTATCGCAGTGAATCTGGGCAGCTATTGAGAATGAGAGAACTTAAAAAAATCTGGTTGCCTGGGGGATTCTTCAGAGGCCAAAGCTCCTGCTGTTCTTGAGGCTGCCTGGGTTGGTGCTTCCTGCTCTGAAGAGTGGTGTGCTGTGAGCCACTCGCTGCTCGTTACCTCAGCAGTGTGGATATGTGTCCTGCTGTTATTAGAAGGAAGAATTAATTGAGAATCAAAGAAGGGAAAGGTCACATGGTAGCGGGAATTGCCTTCAATGGATACTGGCCTGGTGACCACACACTGATCCATCTGAAATGTAAGTCTCAAATTAGTTTTGGTGCTGTTGTGGAATGGATGAAGCCCTTTAGTGAGTGAGCTGCTTCCCCACCAGCCCTGAGCTGCAGCATTTCAGTGTGCCTTGCTCCAGGCTTGGCTTTTGTGAGTCCAGTGTGGGGAGGGTGAGCTGCAGTTTGCAACACCGAAGGTCATTGCACAGGACAAACAACCTAACAACAGTCCAATATTTCTAAGCTGTATAAATTCCTAGTGTCTGCTGCAGGCAGAATCCAAACACTTGTGTCAATTCTGTACCATGCCCCAGACTGCCAAAAAACATTAATATAAGCATATTTATCTGGGCTGCAGTGTGTTACAAGAATTCATTAGGACAATATGTGATATGGTGCTGAAACAGAAGGCTGGGTTTCTCTGGCCAGAGATGAGGAAGTCTAGTCCCTGCTGAACTTTTACTACTGATAAAGACAATGTCTGCTGGCAGCATTCATTTTTTACTAGGCCATCTGCATCTAGTCAAGGATAACTTGACTTTCTGAAAAAGCCATTCATCAGAATCAACCCTGTACAACTTTCTCTTGATGAGTAAAGCAACACAAAGGAAGACCAAGATGGTTAATAAACTTCTCTGGGAGCAAAAGGTCAATGCTGGTGTAAACAGAGCAGTGTCATAGTACTATACAGAAGCATTGAAGTTTCCTGTGTGTTTATATGGCTGATGCCCCATTTCTTTTTTATCAGTGTTTGTTATCATTTATTTTGCTCTGCTTTAGCTGATCTATAAATCTTTATAACAGTGTTCTTTATTTTCTTAATTTTGTCATCTCTCTTATCGCCTTTTATCACCTGTTTGTGTCCAGCATGTTTGCTACTCTCTGCTGCTTGATGGCTGCCCACGATTAGTTTTTTTAACCCTTTAGTTCTCATCTACCACACACAGGTCTAATGGTAAATTCTTTCAGAACTTCCCTTTTTTTTTCCTAAAGCTGAATCAAACACTGAAGAAATTTCCATTGTCTCCTTAACATTAACTATGAAAGGCAAAAAATGAGCGAGTGCACTGATGGGGAAATATTCCTGCCCCAAGTGACAGGGCCTTGCTTTTAGCTACACAACACAGAGACTAGGCAATAGCCAGGTATTTTTCACTTCAGGCCTTTACCCCTGTACTTTAGATCCAGTTGGAGAGTCCTAGACTTGCACTCTGTGGGGAGGTTACAGGTTTCTTTTCCTGCCCTCCCAGTCTTTGGCTCTTGTGCTCTGTGGCTGTGCATGTGGAGAATGCAGCCACTGGAAGCTGGAACAAAGTCCCCAGGCTCCCTTCACATCAACCACTGACTCTCCAGTCAAGTATTTTACTACGAACTTGGTTTAAATTAAAGGCAGTCAACTAACAGGAGAAGATTCCAGATCCACAGTGATAAATATGAAGCAGCTGATACCTTGATAATGTTATTTGGCTATTCAGCAATACTTGCTATAGAGCCACATTTAAAACCTCATAGATACATAGGTGACATTTGCCTAGAGAACAAGTATTTTCTTGAACATTTCAGAGAGAATTGAAATTCTTCATTAAGTAATGTCAAAGAAATAAAGAAAGTGAATTTTCTTGAGTGAAGACCTACTAGACTTCACCTTCCTTTGATGTGCTATTTTGTTTTATGTAATTAGATTCCAAAAAAATTTTGTATGGACTAGAGATCCAAAATCATATAAAAAATGGTGTGACCGAAATCAATTTTGAGGGATAGCCTCAGAAAAATGTATACTTCTTTTTTTAAGGGTTTACATCTTGAAATATTTTGCTTAATGGACACTTGCACAATGTAATTGCTAGTAGGACTGGAGTGTTTATTGAAACTGGGTACTACAGGGAACAAAAAAATGCTAAAGGCTCCGAATTTCACAATCAACCATGAATTTCAAGACCAGCCAGTTAAAACATTCTCTTCCCTTGTTAATAAATGTAATATAAGGTAATACACTTCTAACAGTATGAGCCTCTGCTGAAGTTGTAGTCTTAGATGCCTACTTACAAATCTCCCATGTACATGAAGTTAATACAAATAAGACTTTGACCTGAGAAAAAATTGCTGATTTGAGATTCAAAACTCACGGATTATTCAAAATTTATTATCCTAGTTATTCCATGTGAGCATACAATTAGAGGACATTCTGTCACATTGGTAGCAAGACTACAGGAAGATCTATGTATTGGGATTATATTCCGTGTATTTTATAGTTCAGATGGATTCCAGAACCTCTGATACTTGTTTTATTCATTTAGCATGGTAAGAATTTTAAATTATATGAGTAGAATAAAATTTCAGGTGATAGAGAAACCTATGGCAGGGTTGTTTTTGTTGTTGTTGTTTGTTGTTTTTGTTTGTTTGGTTGGGTTTTTTTACTTGCCCCTCCCCTGCCTGGAATGAGTATTTAATTTTAGAAGACAGTGGTGAGCTAATCTTCAGACCCACTTGAAATACTGGCCCAAAACCTGAAGTCCCTTCAGAAGCAATGCAGTGACTAATCATGAAATATGTAACATTGTTTTTAGTCAGGGGAAATTTGGTCTATTTGTGTTGTTTAACTTGGCCATTTGCTGGAAATATCTTAGTACATTCCTGGCTCTTTGTGCAGAGATCCATCTTTAAAGGCAAGGCTGTTGTTTCAGATTTTAAATGTTTTTAAGACATATACTAAACTGAACTAAACTAAGCAAAAAAATCTTAACTAACACAACTGCGTTTTTCAACTATGATTTTAAGTCAGAGATAATTGTGATCTAATTTTTTAATTCTTCTCTTTTATATCAGTGCATTTAGAATTCTGACCTTTTAGCAAAATGTTAGTAACTGGTGAAAACAATTTTGCCTTCTAGTGGAGACTCACTCAGGATTTCTGTACACTGCACAGATTGCTTGAGCTGACCGGCATAAAATTTAATTTGCATTAATAAGCCACAGGCAAGGGCAAAATGAAATGATTGTGACCCACGAGTGTAGAATTTTAGAGTATTTACAAAATTCTGCTTCTGAGCAGAGTGGAAAACCAATGGCTAGTGTAGGGCGTGTTCTGTCTGATTCATGAAGTGAATCACCCTGATCCAACCTGGTTGTCAGAAGAATTTGGGCTGTGTTCCTCGAGCAAGGGCCCCTTCAGCTGCGACTTGACAAAGAACACAGGGTGTGACACTGGGGGAGGGTTTGCCACAGAGAATGCAAATTTAAACATTCCAATTTCAGCAGGTGTACATGGCTCAGCCCCAAACACTGAGCAAACCCCAGTGAGGAGCAGTCCCAAGGGGCTCAGCCATCTCTGCGGCTCTGCCACCTCTGCAGGTGTCACCTTTGACTAAACAGTGACTAAAACTTCCCCTTCCCTGTGCTGGAGCTTGCTGGGAATTAAGCTCTTCAGGGATTTTTGAGGTTGTAATTTTGACTTGGATGAGTCAGCCACTGAAATCAGAGGTTGAGGCCTCCTTGTGTGAGATGGGCTGCAGAAATGTTGTCTGTGAAATGGCTGGGACTCTCTTGAGTTAATTTAGACAATGAAGTTTTCCACCATATCCCAGTGCTAAGTCCAGCCAATATTTACACTGCAGTACACATACATTTATAAGTACCTGCCTGACTAAACTATTCCTTGAGGACTTTTTCAACTACACTTGGTTTCATTCCTACACTTTATTTTGAGTCTGCACCAGTCATGGACTAGGTAACCAGTGGTGGATAAAGTGTTTTAAAGACACAGAATGTAATTGTATGCTGACAGAATCATGTATACTTATATTTCCACCTCTGTGAATGCCTCACGTAGCTAAACATTATGATGATATTTATTACATATGATACAGCATTTGGTGCTGCTCAGTGTAACTATGCGAGGAAAAATACCACCACTATGTTTCTATAAGGACATACTAATTTGCTAAATAACACAAATTCCTCTTAGCTTCTGGTGGGGGACTAATGCATTGTTGTGGTATTGATGTGGCTACAATGTCTGAAACACTGCAGTATGACTCACATTGCTAAGTTAATTAAGGGTATGAATTAATGTTTCAGATGGGCATCCAATCTTCAGTATCCATCCCAAATTTCAATTTCATTGGGCCACATACATTTGCATTCAACCTTTTGGGCCTTTTTTTTTTTTTTTTTTTTTTTAAAGAAATAAAATGCTGAAGAGTGTTAGGTCAAGTTGAACAAAATGTTTCTCTCAAAGCCCAGACTGAATGTTTTGTTTCAGTATCTTGTGAGAAAAGCAAAGGGATTGAAGGGTACAGCCCTGTTTAACAATGGAGTGTTATATTCAGAACCATGGAATGAGAGCGTTTGGGCTGCAGAAAGTGCAAGTTCAATTTTTTTCCTTTCTCTTGTGTAATTCCAGTGAATCATTTTCATAACAAACAAGTACAACATGGAGATTTCCACCAGGAGAGCAAATCACGTTTTTATCTACAGATACAGGAATGCTGGGGGTTTTTTTGTTTTTTTTTACTCATTACCCCAGATAAATCAGAAAAGCTGATACTGGTGGTGCTGGGAGAGCTTGGTCAATGACCACCTACTACAGACCTAGCAGGCACTGAATCTGTCAGGTAACCAAGACTGCAGACACTCATGATATCATTAGTGAATAATACCTTAAATCACTTAGTTTTGATTTACTAGTTGAGGTCTCGGTCAGAACAAAGACTAACAAAAATTGCTGCTCTTAGTAGTATGCCTGAGATGAGGCTTTTAGTCTGTGCTGAGCTCCTCACAGTTGAGTTCCAGTTGACAACACAATGAAAACTCCATAACTGAAGTACAGGAGTCACCAGAAACATTATCCACATAATACCTGTTACAGCAGTAGCATTTCACATTTCAGAGATCTGCTGCTTCCTACAATAAACTAACAAAATAGATCATGGTAAAACATGGATACTTGACATGATGGGAAAAGTATCTGCTAAAGAAAACTCTGGATAGGGATCACTAACTTGAGGGAAGTGCTTATCTCCTTTATTTGTTTCCATTATGTAACGAGCAGTGCAAAATAACACTCCAGTATCCCATTGTGCCTGATTTTTTGTTCCAAAATAGTGCTCAGAGTTGCGCATCTGTGACAGTTCTCTGCAGCTTAGTTTGTTTTTTTCTTCATTAGGATACATATTGCTTAATGTATACCAACATTTTAATAAAAACTAAGTGATGATCTGAAAGGCTATTTCCCTTTACCATTTTTGTTTAAAAAAGTCATGGAAGCAAACAATTTTTGTAAATGATATCTCTCATTGCACTCTGCTGTGGTAATTTATAAAGGCTCACAATTGTCATTATTTCAAAAGATTAATATTGTTTAAATACTCAGTTGAGCAGAACAAGAAGTTAGTGGGATAGTTAGCTACGTGTCACAATATACTAGATAAAGGATTATACCCCACTTAAGAATTAATAACATTTTAAACCTCTACATAAACTATTTTTTTTATCAATAAACATGTCTCTGTCAGAGGGCCAGATGCACTCACAGGTCTTAATTGTTCAATCCAGTGACTAATCCCCACTTGATCAAGATTTTACTGACTTAGCAGCTGTCTGGAGAGTGACAAATTTATGATTCAATTGCAATTTCATCTTAAACTTGAAACTGCATGATCATTTGTGGGAATTAGCTACCTGATAAGATAACAAGGGTGGAAGAAGTGCACATAATTCTGTGCAGCAGAATCAGAGTGTTGCAGAATTCCTTAGGATGCATTGGAAAGACACAAATGGCCATTAAGGGATTAGCCCATCACTGATTGAGTGGCTGCACAGAGTTGAGGTTTGCTAAATCACTGGAGTGCTAGGTCATTATCCTTGGATACAGGAGACAGTTGAATCTGTGTCCAAACACATGAGCAGTAAATTGGAGTGAATGGATTGTGCCAAAAAATGAAAAATAAAAAATGCTGAACCCTTGTTCTTCAAGTGTTCAAATTTCCAGGTCATACCCCAAGTTTTTTCTTTCTTGGCATAAAAAATATTTGTTCACTGCCTTTAGTATCAGCATATTCTTGTCTCTGTAATCTCTTTTGAGTGTATTGCTTCCTCTCAATGCTATCAAATTTGTGCTTAGTTAACAAATGCTGAAACTTAGATAACATTTTAGAAACCGATTAGGAAAGCAATGTTAGGACTTTCCAGTTCTGATGGCTTGGGCACAGTTACTACTAAATATGCAATTAAAATAAATGAGCTTTCCTCATTTGGGTTTTGTAATGATAACACTTTGGTAAGCCTCTTCAATTGTTTTATGTGCTATTGAAGTGAAACAACAGTGTGCCACAGTAGATTGTTTATTTTGAAGAGCTATGACAAAAGCAAAACTTTTGTTAAAAATAAATTAAAATCCAATTTTTTTTTTCTGATGGAAGAAATAATAAAATATTGCAGGAATAACACAACACTCCTGCCTTCCTTGAACATGTGTCAATGCAGCTGATGAGTAAAATTAACTACTGAGCAATTCCACTTCAGAGCTCTGTAACAAAATGTCTAAAGAATATTTGGCAATTCAAATGAATAGCTTAAATATGTCAAAATTTGGAATTTTTGCAGTGCTGGCTGTGGCCTTTGGCTAGCCTGAATAAACCCAAGCTCCCTTGGGGCTATTTCTCTGTGAGTTGAACTTAGTGATCTCTGTTCCCAAGGTATAGATGCATCTAATGTTGTTCAACTTATCTCAGTCTAGAGGGACACATAAGTTTAGAGGGGCTCATTTCCTGAAACATTTCACTAGAAATTTGCGAGCTGGTAGATTTGAAAATTCACCTTCACAGAAATATAGTTAATTTTTATCATGCAATGAACAATTTTCACTTCTTAACATGGCAATAAAATCTGCAGAATGGAAAAGAGAAAGAGCTGGAGGCCACACTTGAATATTTTATTCATCTGTAAGTAAATGTTTTTTAATATAGTTGTACTTTACTGAGATTAACAGAGGAGGAAGGTGAATGTGTTCTGCAATAAAGGTCTTAGGCAAGGTAAGCTTACTTACATAAGCCCAAAGATGTCCTATTTGGCCCAACATTCACCAGGTGGTACCAGTAATGTTGCACTATTTCCTAGTTCTTTTGCCCTCTACCGGTCCCAGCCTAAATGCTGAAAAACTACTAAGGTTCCTGGGTCTTTGGGAACATGCAAATACCTGAAATAGAAAGCAGAAGAATCCAGTCCAACTGACTTTAGTGGGAACAGAAACATGATAAAAAAGGGGCTAACATAAGTTTGGGGGAAATAATTTCAAAGGAAAAATTAATATTAAAAAAAAATCACAGAGGAAATGACTGTTTTTTAGATTTGGATATCAATCTAATGGCAAAACTGAAGGTTTAAGCCAGCTGAAAAGCTTTATCCATATTTTAAATGTTGAAATCCTTGGTCAGCTCTACTTTCTGAGATTCAGTTGAAGTCCAGAAAATTTGGATGAGTAGATGGTGAGTAGGACTGGGAGAGCAAGCTAAAAGGAAGGAAAGTGCAAGAAGAAAATCAATCTGCCAAATTAGACAGAGCAAAGGAACAGGAAGAACAACAGGAAATAACCTAATAAAATATAGTGGAAAATAAATAGCTTCCGGTGTCCCAACAATTTCCTCTTACAAAAAGTATTGCCAGTATAAAGCAAATTACAGGCACATTTCTGTCTGGCAATGGAAAGTGAGATATTTAGGGACAACAGATGGCATTTCCCTCTCACCCCCCACCAAATGCAGATACCAGCATCAAGCTTGAATCTGAAAGTCCACCAGGTGAGAATCAGAACACAGGTATGACCCAAGCAATGCAAGTTGAACAAAGAACAAGATGGTTAGTGAAGGTGAACTTTTTGAGGTGCAGCCATGGAAATCTCTGCCCTCTATTTTTAGTCCCACCTCAGGGACTGGTGTCACAGGGAATATAGGGAACCTGAAGGAATGAAGGCAACATCTTTATGCCACAGCATCCTACATTTCTGGAGATCTCCTGAGTGGCCAGATACTCTGTAGGACTAGACCAGAGAAGTGGATATATAAGATAGTTTTTGAACTTAATAGGTACTGATCTCAATTCTGTTAGGCAACAAAGAGGCTGAAGAGACTTTTACTGTCCCCCAGTGGGTGGGCTCTGAAAGGCAGCATTTATTTAGGAACGATGCCACAGCACCAGCTGCACAGTGCCACCAAGTTATTGAAACAGTTTAGCCAGCAGTTACGTACAAAGGTACCTCAACAAGAATAGCAATCCTCCCCCATTTGCAGGAGGTTTGGCAAATAAGCAACAAATATATTTTCAAGTGGAATCCTCATTCTGCAATGTTTACAGTTTTTGCACTCTACAGAGTGTGATTTTAAAGAGGCTTGGAGCTTACTTCAAATTATTAAAGTAAACACTGTAGCATTAGTTTTCAGCCAAAACCAACAGAAATATAATTAACTCGAGTAACTCCGTACTGAGCAATAACATACATGATTTACTTGTTTTGCTGTGTTGAACTGATCTTCCACGGAAGCAGAAGGCATATTGGACATGCAGCTCAGTCATGTGAAAGTTAAAGCATGTACTTAAAGTGAACCACTAATTTTTATGAAGGATTCCACAGGTGAATGAAAACACAGTGTTCATAGTGGGATTTATTTATATATGTCTCATCCTATACATAGGTACTATGGGATATAAAAGAAAATAAATTAATCATAGTTGAAGTGAATACAGACTATGGAATGCACTTTATAGAATCAGATTCTTTAAAAACACACATGCATTTTCAGCTTTATCATTCATTTAAGTGGAATAAAATTACTGTGTTTCACAATGCTAAAAAAGAGAGCTGCTTTTTTATTTACATCATTTCTAGCTTTAGAATGACAAAATGAACCAGTGCGTACCATGCTACGATTTCACCCGTTGACACAAACGAAAAGGATAGAACAGACATAATACATCTGGTTTACGACTTTTAATTGCCTTTGTGACCCAGTTCATACCAAATCCTCTCAAGGCAAAGTCTCTTTCTTTGTATGCATCATGGGGCTAAATCTCTATCTGAAATATGTTGCTTAAAAAAACATTGCCATGTTAAAAAGTAACAATATTTCTTGCTCACATAAATCTTTAGTACTTGCAGGTGACCCGAGAAAGTGAGAAGTGGAGAGTTCAGTTGTCTGGTAAATGAGTATGTTAACCTTTCCAAATAAAAGCTACTCCTAAAGCACCAGATTCTTTTAGCAATTAATCACTATACTGTTGTTTATTAGGAAGACACGCCTGGAATTTTTTAGTAACTCAGGTAACCTTTCATGGTTTGATGGATACAAAAGATAATTGTGTCTGCAGTGATTTAATGAGGCTCTCTGATGTAATATAGTAGTCTGTGACTAGTGAGTTGGTATCTCTGTCCTGGGAACAGGGAAGAGAATTGGAGGAGCCATGTGTACAGAAACACACTGTTACAAAAACAATCTATTGCTAATCAGTTACAAGAAATATTTTCTATATCATGCAGCAAGCTAGAACAGACTGCTGGAATAACAGCTCAGAGCTTTGTTAGTAGGCTGGAATTCCTTCGGCGGTGTTGAGTAACTTCAGCAAAGGAGATTTGATTGAATAAAGAAATGAACAATGAGCTCAGTACAATATCCCTAACTCTGAGTATTGCCACTCTTTGAAAGTGTGTGAGCATGGATCCTAAAAATCCTTGCAGTAAACAGGGGGTGAATCACTGCGTATGCTGCAGAGTTGGCATCAGATGATGGTGATGAGAGTCATTTTTGGAAAAATACACAGGCTTCTGTAATGTAAACAGTACCTTCCTCGATTGGAACCATCTCCTCCTGAGAGCCAGGCACTGGATCTCTCCCTCACACATGGCACAGATGGGATTTAACTGCGCCCCGTGTCCGGCTGTGCCGGTTTCCCAACAACATTATCTCTCGCCACTGCTCAGGGTATTAGAACATCAAATGCAATTTTACAAAATCTTACTGTGTCCTTGAGGCAGTCTCTAAAGTTCATTCTTAACTCCCAGTTTTGCAAAGTCTGCATTCAGGTAACTACTGTTTTTTCACTCAACTGTTCAAGTCCTGTCTGACTTTCAAAAATGCCAGTGAAAATTGCTCGCTCAAGGAACCTGTTCCTTCAGTTGTATCCAGCAAATTTCTTTCTAAATAATGTATTTCCTTTTGTCTGTGTGTTTGTTTTGTGTGTGTGTGTGCTTTTTCCTAGAACAGTTAAACCTTGGAAGATTGGATGTAATTCTTTCTTGTGCTGCATGGCATATTTAGTAGGTTCCAGCTGTATGGTCTATGAGAAATCATTCCCATTCACAAAATTGTTCCATATGTTTGTAGTCTACACACTGTTTAGAAATGATGGATTTGCTGAAGTGCATTCCTGAATTGGAAGCAGAGAGGTTGAAATGAAGGTGGTGAGCTCTCACAAATGTACCTGAACCATTGTTGTCTGCAGTAATGTGAAAGGTGTGAAAAGCATTAAAAGTGTCTCCTGTAAATATGAAGATCCAAGTGAACCTGGAAAGCTGGCAGCAGAGAAAGATGAGGTTCTTATTTCCAAATTGAACACTTCTGGACATGGAACAAGCAGCAGTCAGCATAAGAATCCACAGGGGGTTTAGACATTCCCAACTCATTCATAGTACCTAGAAACTTTGAATGTTTCCATTTATAAGTAGCCAAGTAGAGCCACACTAAAGACACATGTTTTCTAGAAGGAAGATGTATTGTTATCTGAAACTACTCATCTGTCCTCTGAAAAATCCCAACCTTCATTTCATGTTGTAGAACCAAAATCATGACCAGCATTAGGAACTTCAGAGGCATCAGCATTAGGAAACACATTTCATGTTGTTTACATATGCCCTTAATGGCCTTTATTTTAACAATGTTTTCACCGGTAGTTTCTTCAGATAATTCAGTGTTTCTAAATATTTAGTATGTCTATTTAGAAGCAAAAACTGGAACGGTCTGCAAAGATCCCAAAATTCACAATGCTAGTGAATCCAGTAAATGTGACACGCATCGAAGCATGGATATTTTAGAGAAAGCAAGGAGCATTCAATCCATTGGGGTTTCAGAATTCTGCAGATTTCTTAGTTTTTCAGTCTTTGCAATACATCTGTCCCACTTGCAAGGCATTATCTGCAGGTGCCTTCCCAGCTTTGTTGTTTTAGAGCATCCCTATAGCCAAAAATACCCATTCCAGTAGGTTAAGGATGAGTAAATATTTTGTAAAGAAAAAACATCAGAAAAAAAATCTGGTCTGAGGGCAAAATTGGCAAAAACAGTGTGCTGGAAGTTAAAAAACCCCAACCAACCAAGCAAACAAAAGAGGAGAATAAAACTTTGAATGCTGTATAACATGAGATATATCCAACTTAATGTTCCTCAGAATAACAACTGCTGTCCACTGGAGTTTCTAGAAAATATAGGAGAATTTGCAGGTAAGTATTTGCAAAATTTGCAAGAATTCCTGGTACGATTTTTTGATACTCCAACTCTGACAGTTATTATCATTGTGTATTAAACAAATCATTGTTCCCATATTTTCTTTTTTGTGTCTCATTTAGATATTAGCTATAGTTTCTCAGTGCTCAAGTCATATTTTTATTTTGATTTGAAACAAACAAGAATTTATCCCGCAAGATACCAGACACCACCCATTTCTATTAATTTGCCAGAAGTACTTGGAACTTCCCATGTTTTGCTGCTTTCTTGTGGGAATAAAGTCTTTGCAGGCAAGAAGGTGACCTTGGAATCTATTAGTGTCTTTCCCACAGCAGCAATACATGCTGAAGGTGCAGAGGTACTTTCCAGAAATGCTCATTACTTTGAAGTTACAACCTGTTGAACCTCTTTGCCCTATGTCAGGATTTTATCTTTTGATATTAGGGGAGCATCCTGCTTACTGTGGATAAGGAAAATGACAGTCATCACCACGCTCCTGTAAGGCACGCACTGTAATTCCTGTTTTACAGAGGAAACCTGACCTAAGTCAACAGTCTGAGCAAACCAAACTTCTCTTTCTGTGTAAACTGTGCAAGTGTTACAGTGGTTGGGAACTTGGCAATGGTGGATGAGCTATTTGTACACAGGTCACCTTCCATGTCTTCTCCAACATACTGTTATGTAACAAAATGGTTTATATCTTAATGCATGAAGTTTATTTTTTACTGTAAAACAAATGATAATGAGCAGCTCTTTAAACTAATGTTTTATTTCCAGTGAGTCAAAGTTTTGGCATTAGTTTCGTGGAAAAAGACATTAATCTCCACAATTGAAATAGAAAGCTGGTTGACTAAATATGAACTGACTAAATTAATTTTGAAAACTCTTAACAGTATTTTCTCATCAAATTTTAAACAGTTCTTATTTGTTATTGACTTTTAAGGATTAATAATTATTTTTTCTATTTAGGTTCAGTTGCCATGTAATTTGAACCATTCACTTCCAGAACCAAGAGGAAAGGCACGTTTAAATATCTGCTGAGATGTTTGTATATCTGTAAGGAACTGTCGGATGTAATAGGGACAAACATTTGTTACTTACATTTAACCTTTGGTTAACTAATAATGTTGTGAGTTGTAGTTCACAGGAGGAAGAAATGTTTGTTCCCAGCTGTGTATTAGAGACAAGCCTTGAGGGCTGTTGTGAAGTTCTTTGAATTATTTTTTCTCCTCTGTCCTGCTGGGAAATGTACAGAAATTGATACAAGACCCCGCTATCATTCATGTGGCAGCAGACTAGGAATGACTGCTAGAATGTCCGGGACATGCTTTATGTTTAGCCCTGACAATCTAAGCAAGACAAATATGATTTATGGGACAATAGTTCAGATGGGGAATGAATGGAGATGTCTTGGTGAAAATATCAGCATAAGTAAGCTATGAGAAGGAAGTGGTTTTAAGGAAGGATCTAAAGGAGATTTGGCATGTGGCAGATGGGAAGTTATTCAAACTATAAGAGGCAACATGGAAAAAGAAGTTGAGAGTGGGAGAAAAATATGAAAGGAACAGTAGGACAGAAGGGCACTGGAAAAGTCTGCTGTTCCCTTCCACGTGTAACTAATCAAATACATCTTTACAGCCTGAAAAGGTGACTAATGAACTTCTGGTCATTTCTGGTGTATCCCCATAGGTAATAATTAATAATGTTTCAGCAAGTGTCCTCAAGTTTTTCAAACCTCGATATTTCTCCTTAACATAGAATTTAACAGTCCGAAACAAACCCAGGAATCATTATTTTTATTACTATACCACTTTCATGCAACAGGCTGTCCTTGTTCAGAAGAGTTTATTGTCTGCTTGCACAAAAACTAGGCAAGGGGAAATATTACCAACAGATTTGGAATCCAGTAAAACAAAGAGACCTGCAAGGATCAGGTGATTTGCCCAAGGTCATGAAGGAAGATGAAATGATGGTGAAACCAAAACTCAGTATGCAAATCTGCAATGGTTCCATGAAGTTGTAATTGCAATACCAGATTCCTAATAGGTAAAGGTCATTCATATCCTTTCCTAGTTTTATAACAGACTCCGTATACTCACATTATACACTTTAGGAGAGTCCTAAATCACTTTGGAAAGTTAAATGTTTACTTGCAGATAGGCCTATAAGAAACTTAATATAATTTTACAAGTTTCTCTAGTAGACTTTTATTCTACTTCAACTTTCTTTCCTTGGCTTGAAAACCATGTACAGCTTTGCCTCTTCCTTCCTAACTAATATGGTTCCCAGTCCTTTTTCCCTGCCTTGTTTTTCTGGTCATACAAGCCCTGGCAATCCATTTGTTTTCTTCTTCTCCACTTAATTTTACAGGGTATGCCATACTGGTCAGACAGTGAGGAATCTTCACCTTGAGCTGACTCTTGTTCAGCACTTCTACCTTCCCAAGCTCTCCTTCTCCAATGTCTTAACTAATGATTATCATTAGGCTGAGAAGTACTTGGGTAGAAATCATGTATATGTAATGAAAAAAAGAAGGAAAGTTAACATCATTTGCATGTAAGAGGTTACATAGTTACCACCTTCTCTGTGGTTACTGCCTTTTCTCCAGGGAGACTTAAAAACAGAAGGGCTGAGGTAAAAGAACATAAAGGAAAGAATAAATGTAATGTCCATATAGATAAAATCAGATGGACATGTAAAGAATATAAAAAATGAATTCTACCACAGCACCAGAATAAGGGCTGCCAGAATCCCCAGTGATGTAAGTGTACCAGGACTCACAGCCCACAGCAGCACACGCTGTGTACAGTAAGAACTGTGGCTCAGTTTTACCCTGTTACTTAAATAACTTGGTAAGGAATCTTCTGGTTTGGGGCTAGAGTAGCCATAAAATCTTTCTCTGCACTATTCTGAGAATGAACTTTATTACATATCTTATCTTCTGCTTGAAAATGAACATCCTTTCTATTCTTATCATGTTTCTGCTTTTTTTTTTTTGAATTGTTGAGTGTCAGCCATATTCTGCTTGGCAGTTCCGTGAAGTCGTTCCTGCTCAGCTCTCTGTTGTGCTGTTACCTTTGAAATTCATCCCTCTGTTTATGACTACACTCCAGAGGCCCTTTTAATAACCTGCCCAGGGCTAATACTTACATGAAAACCGGGCTTGCTCTGATGCACTCGCTGCTTTCTCGTTAGACTGTACAAATCCTTCACTGTGATACAATATAATTTATAGGGAAAAACACTCCAGATAACCATGTACCACGGGTCTGCTTTGTGCTGCTGGCTAAAACTAGTCTTGGATCAGGTGACAGCATGGAGACAATCCTTCTTTGTTCCATCTAATCTAGATAAAACAAGTGCCTTTTTCCTCTATAGGCACATTAGGGGTGTCAGCATCGTTGTGTGGACTGCATTCATCAAGTGGTCATGGCTGTAGTTTAACATACAGGACGCTGTGCAATGAAAGTGTAACATGGGTGGTTTGGAACATGCTCATTTTATTTGTCTATTTTACTGGTGATGCATGTATTTAGAACAAATTATCCTTTAAAATAAAAGGGCAGTCCTTCAGATTGTAGCATTTTCCTGAGGTAAGGAGGTCAAATGCAAGGCCTGAAGAGACTGCCCCTTTCCTTAAAACACACACTCGCAGGTCAGGACCTTTTCCCTACCCCCAGCCATTTCTCAGCCCTCTCTGGCAGTGAGCACTGTGTTCCCCCTCCCGCCTCCGGCACCAGGTCCATACCCATGGGAGACGATGGTATTTCTGAGCAAAATGTTGGGTCTTCCTCACAAAAAATGTCAAGAAACCACCCGTGGGTGATGCAGGGAGCAGTGCCATGGGTGGAGACACAGCCACAGCCCTGGAGCACTGGCTGGCCTGGGCTGTATCCTGAGCGGGAACGCGGCTGAGGGACCCCTGCCACCGCAGCCCCTGGGGTGCTTGGCGATTTCCCTGTCCTTGGGGAAAGGTGTGTGTTTGCCTTGGGCAGTGAGCACACAGAATTGTTAGAAAAGAAAATAAATTCCAAAGGAAAAGTTTTGTTTTTTTTTTTTTTTTTTGGGGGGGGGGGGGGGGGGGCTGGGAAGAGAAAGAAAAAAAAAGCTGGATAGATTTCCTTTCTTACTGGTAGAAAGCACAGTTCTTGGCAAGCTGGGCCCTGTCAAGGCTTTACTTGGAACTTTCAAGAGATACTTTGGTTAAAAACCCTTAAATCTTTTCTTTGGTTAGCAACAGCATGCAGTAAGTAAGTAAAAAACAAAAAGGAGAATGTGAGTTTAAATGACTAAAGTTTTTCTTCCAGATGCAAATCTTCATGTAACCTACAGAAGTAAGAATACAGCTTATGTTCACTTTATTCTGAGGAAAGCCTGTAACTAATTGGCCTATCTGTAATGTTTTTGGAGTGACTCCACTATAAATATGCTCTTTATAATTAAACTAACTGGCTGATTTATTGGATCTGCAGTTCAGATGCTTCTGCACTTAAGGGATTTTGTGCATTGCTTTTAATGATGATCATGGTCTTCTCAGCTGGCCAAATTTAACTTCATTAATTCTTTGGAGATAAAAATTGCTTGCAGGTGTTGCAGAGTAGTACTTTTAATGTTTGCCTGGGATGGTGATCTATGAAAAAGCTTATGTAAAACTGATAGTAGGAATTAAAAAGATGTAGGTTTTTTTAAAAAGTTATTTAATGTGTCCTACCTGAGTATGAAGCTTTAGTATTTTAGTAGCTTTTGAAACACTAATGGATGGATTGTGGCCTGTGGTGTAGTGAGCACTGGAAAGTCAGTGAAGTTCTCATATGCTTCTGTGGAGGGAGTCACACTGGCTTCTGTGGAATTTGGGTGAGGTTTTGTGCTTGTGAATTTATTTTATGAAGTTATCTGAGAAGTGGAATAAGCACTAGTAAGAATAATGGCTGGATGGAGGATTTTTGCATCTGGTAATTTACAGTTTTCTTTCTCAGAGTTGTTACGAAGGCTTAAATATTATACTAGTAGAAATTAATTACATGAAATTTACCTGTTACATAGAAAGTAGTTATTGACTGAAACTCTGGATTAGAAGTGAACTCTGACTGCTTGCTGCAGTGATTCTCATCTGTTTTTTTCTAATCTATTTGCTTGGTTGTTGGTTGTTTCTGTTTTTTTTAAAATCACTTTTCATTAGGCACCTAGGTACTTCTTTTAAAGTGATAATTACATTTCAAGCTTTTATTTTTTGAAATAGTGTAGTGGCAAAGACTGCCAGTCGCAAACAGGAGGTGGTTGTGTTTAAAGTTGTGTTTTGCAAATACGAAGCTTTTGGAGTCCTTAAAGAGCAAACAGTCCCGGGTAACAGAGAAGGTGGTTTCCAGACAGCAAACACAGGAAGTGCTACAGCTGTGTTAATCTGGAAGAAGATCACAGTAAACTGTGGCAACGAACTTGGGTTGAGGATCTTCCAAATCTCTGCAGAGGGATCACTTTTGTCAGTAAAACAAGTAAGCTCACAAGCGCTAATGACTTACAAATTCCTCTCAGTATATTGCGGTGTGCACTGCTACCCGCTAGTTCCCTCAGGATGGAGGAAAAGCTGACATTTAGCATTTTGTGATAGCATTTGAAATGAATCAAAATGCAGGAGCACACCCAGACGTACGTGATATTCTCCGGTGTTCTGTAATTCACTTCATTTGCAGCGTTGTTGTGGAACCAGAATGAAGCAATTGCATAGAAGTTCTCTCACCCCCACAAACATGGGGATATTGCAACCCAGGGGGAAAATAGCAACCAGGCTGCGGCTGTCACTACTCTTTTTGCCTTTTCAGCAAAGAGCTGCAAACCCCGCCTGGGGCAGCAGGGCGAAATTGCCGCAGCTGCGCGTGTGGGGAGGGTGGTTCGGGTGAAGGGAGCTTTCATTTTTGGGTAGGTGCTCCTTTGAGGGCCCGTCTGAGGGTTTCTGAAAAGCGGCCGGCTCTGTAAACCTCTCTCGAACCTCGCCAAGGAAGGTCGCAAGGCTCCTGAATGTTACCCGACTGCTCCCTCTTGTGCCGGCTGCCACCGCCTCAGCGCCAACACCTTCCCCTCCCCGGCCCTGCTCTACAGGTACTTTCTTTCGTAGTTCTTTTTAGAAGACTTAATAGCGGATTCGCGCCGTACACGGAGTTAGTTTTATTTTTCCACCTTTCTGGTATCAGTAATTCCGCACGGAGGGGATTGTTAAGTCAACGCACCTCGGGTTCTGTGTAAAAAAATGCTGTTTGCTGGACTTTGGCTCTGTACGCTTCGGCTGACGCGATTTTCTGGCTCACAAGGCAGTTTTATACACACACACACACACACACATATGTACATACTTATTAAGACGAAGAGCATGTTGAAACAGGCCGTATTTTAAAAAGCAGGCTCCAATGCTCTGAAGATGTGTATCCCTCCTTAGTGTCTTGTTCCTCAGCAATGCCAATTTAGCAGTTAAATGACCTTATGCATTCCCAAATGCCATGAATAGTCTTGATGAGCTTGTGTGTATTGAAAAGATGGTATTGAGATTGTTCAGGTAAAAAATGGCTGACAAGAAATTCCTCTTCATGTTTAAAGCGGCGTGTGCGTGGAAAAACTTAGTTATAATACACTTACTCTACCGTTATAAATGTTAGATGAATCCTCTCTCATTTTAGAATATTTTATCGTAATGTCTTTTAGGAGATTGAACACTTCTTAATAGTGCATAAAATACTACTTTTTATTTATCTTTTCCTGCAGGTTATTGTGGTACGCAAGATTTTTAGAGCATGTTTTACATGGAGTAAAATTGATTTGAACTTGGGTCCTCTTGTATTTGAGCTGATAAACATTTACTAGAATTAACAAATGTTTCTGAATATGCCAGACCATTCTAATATATATGAAACTGTGTTGATCTTTTTAAAGATTACTGTCTTTTTGATTAATGTAATGGATATTATCAGAATTAGTGATTTTGATTTAAAGTAATAAAATATATTGCCAGTTCCCTCTCCCCCACATAATGTCAGTTATTTGGAATTAATTCTTCTTGAAATCAGGTGTAGTTACAGTATCTTGCAGAAAATAGAGATGAGGAGGGATATAAAAGCAAGGAGAC
This sequence comes from Acropternis orthonyx, assembly GCA_035583155.1. NCBI lineage: Eukaryota > Metazoa > Chordata > Aves > Passeriformes > Rhinocryptidae > Acropternis > Acropternis orthonyx. The sequence continues at coordinate 2,423,170 of JAWWEU010000158.1, read as the reverse complement.
CAAAAAGCAGTGACAGCACCATAAAAAGGAATATGTTTTTTGAAAGTGCAGAAAGTTTTTAAAGTTATACATTGAGAAGTGTGTGATATGCTTTATAATTAAGTTAAAACCAAGCAGAAATTAATTTAATTCATATTGTCTCAATATTCTTTAATTAAGACTATCATATTGTGTTCATCTGGGCTGGAGGCAGGGCACTGCTGAATGTTTCATGTCAATAACACAAGTAATTGCAACCATTAAGGAGTAACGTTGGGCAGAAGGCAGTGAACATCAATACAGGTGCATAGGAACCTCTGTACAGTACTTTCCAGAAACCAGGGCAGTGTGTTCGGACATCTGATGGTGTGTAGTTAACATTTTGGTTGCTTGCAGCTGAAGTAATTTCATACATGACAAATAGAATTCTTAAATGCTTTCAGCAAATTAATGCAATGGATTTCTTTACTAAAAGGTAAAGGGGGTACTGCATCCGTTTGGTGTCTTTACTTCTGAAAAAATAATGATGAGCAGAAGTTTTTTTTGTGTTACCTTGGAAAAAGATCCTCTGGAAGTCAAACACTATTAACTTTAACGAAGTAGCTTTGATGGCAGGGAAGAGACAGCTGATACTACACTTCCCTAACAATAAACCACACACTGACAGATAAAAACAAACATGTGCACAATAACATATAGCATTTCAGAGAATGGAGCCAGAAACTAATGTCAACTGAAGTGCTCTTTGCTTTCTTTTAAAGCTTGTTACTGCTTTTGAAATGGTTACTTCTGAAAAGAATTGAAATTTTATTCTTCTTTTATGATGAATTTATATCATACCACTGAAGTAGGTAAAAGTGAAATTGTATTTTGTTGAGTTGAGATTTTTAAAATTGGTTTCATTTTGCTTAAAATTATACCTAAAGGTTGATAACTTAGTAGGAAGGAACAGTTTTTTCTTTTATTGTGATGATGTGTTTATTTCTTCCTCTCTATATTCTGTTCTCTTTTCCTGAACTTGCTCACTTTTTGCACTCAGCTCTGGACATAATAGAACTGCTGCTTGTCTTTTTACTTGAGCTGGAGAAGCATTTTATTTTCCAGTTTTGTTTTTATATTGAGGGCAAACATACATAATGCCCTTGCTAATATAAAAAATACCAAAGAAGAAGGAGAAAATGTTAGCTTTTGCTTCTGGTGATGACAACCTGCGTGAGTTCAGTGGTGCGCTGTGCTAGGAAAGGTGGAAGATTCCTTCATTGGGCTGCTATCTGCAGCACAGGGGCTAGGGCATTTTAATGGAAGGTGTTTTGAATTTTTTTCACTGAGGAGGTTTTACACCTAAGTTGTTTGTGTTTTGGGCACCCTGATTACTGTTAGATAAAGCATGGTGTTTTTTTTTTTTTTTTTTCACTGGGCTTACTTTCAAAGCAAAGTGAACCAGTCATCCACATCCAACAAGATAACTTAGGCATCTGAACTATAGGATGGGCTTTTGGGATGTGAGGAAGAGCCTCATCTAGGACGAAGGTGGAGTTTGAGACACATCTGAGCACCTGCAGCAATGCATTTAGGTGTTGATTTAGATGTTGAAGTCCTGTTGTGAATTGAACTGTGCTGTCTGATGTCTCATTGGCAGTAATGCCGACAGGAGTGTCTTTCCAGTCCATTTTCTGTTTTTTAAAATTTTAATAACAAAAGCAAAGTATTCATTCAAAAAGGAGATCAACAGATGAAACAGGTTTTAGATCCTATAGCCAAAGCTGTTTTCAGATTTGTGATGTATCCTAGAAACTACAGCATGTGTATTGAATCTATGCCTGTACACTATAGTAATTTTTAGGGCAGATTTCCACTGCAGAGTTGATGTCAGCCCTTATTTTCATTTGCGTGTTTCTTGTGAGCCGCTTATCAGACTGCATCTTTCTCATCCTGACCTCAGTGAATTTCCTTAGGCTTTACCATCCCTGTGAAGACAGGTGCTTGTGCACCGAGACGACAGCAGTTCATTGCTTATGTGCATTGTCAATATGTGCAAAAAGCAAGAGTTGCTTGCATGTTTAGACTTGGGACTTGGGGTCATGGTTTAATGGTGAACTTGGCAGTGCTGGGTTAACAGTTGGGCTCAATGATCTCAGAGGTCTTTTTCAACCTAAATGATTCTGTGTCTCTAACATAGCAAAGGCTAGTTCTGTTATTGACTATTAGACACTTTTTATAACTAGATTTTTAAAACTGCTTTGGATTATCTTAGAGCACAGAACATGATATTTAAGTGGAACATCTGATTAACTATTGTAGAGTACAGAACTAGTAAGTCTTCCAACCTCTGACTTTTTTTTTCTTTTTTTTGATAATCATTGTGTCAAAAATAGACTGATAAGCTTGGTCTCCAAGGATTAGTGCAAGGAAGAATCTTATAATCTCATTTTGCTTCTTCATTCTTATCAGACTGATCCTTTTCCTGAGTCACTCTGTATTTCCTTTTCCAGGATGTTTTATATTGAGAATCTTCAGATGTTAGTTGAATCAGTGTCAGATTTCCCAAAATAGATACTTTAACTTGTGCATGCTACACATCGCTTTCTGACGTCCTGAATTATATTTACCATGCCGTAATCTTATGTTATTTCACTTACAGCATTTCAGTTTTCATATAGTAGCTAAAATTATTTGTATGTACAATTTCCTGACTGCTGCTTTGCCTTATTTTAGCATGTTAGTTTTCCACAGGGGGTTGCTTTGCATGTAGGAAGAACTGATTTTAATTTGGCATATACTGGCTACAAACACAGTCTGAGATTTCACAAGAGCTGTGCCCTCTTGTGTTCGCTTAGAAAAGCAACCAAAGTACAAGAAAATAAAGCAAACCTACTGAAATGGTATTGATTGGAGTTGATATATCACACATCCTCTGTCTCAGATCCCTGCAAAAGTCTCAAACTGTGGTAACACTGCATTTGAGGATTCCAGAATTTGACGATTTCTCCTCTTCCCAGTCATAGGCACTACAAGTTAGATCACTTTCATTTCACTTTAAATGAAAAGAGGGCAAATTGTAAGAACAGAAAAGGCTAGAGGGCACTAATAAGTAAAAAGCGTAAATATCTGCAAATTCATAATTAGGTCAATTTCCTGGCCCGCCCCCCCTCCCCCCCCCAAGCAAAAAAACCCAAAACCCAAAAAATCAAAACAAAACAAAAACCCCACACACAATAAAACCCCCAAACTCAAAAAAGCCCCACACAAACAAAACCCCAAAACAAACAAAAACCCAAACAAAACAAACAAAAAAACCCCCAACCAACCCAAAAAAACAAACAAAACTGTTCAGTAATGGAATTTTTGTAAACTAAACCTTCCTAATCATATTCTGTCAGTCTCTTAGAAGATGACTTGGTATACTTTGTGCTTGGTTAGTGAAGTTATTTGATGAATGAAAGCCTTCTGTTAATTAAATCCTTATTGTACTGTAAGCTAAGAAATATGGGCATAAACCCAAAATACAGTGAGTTGGAAGTTCAGCTTGTTTTCAGTGGGTCTGTAGATGTTTCTAACTTGTCTCCATTAGGCTAAAATCAGCAACATAATATCTGTAACTAGATTGTTTTCATGTTTGCCAAAATTCTGGTTTAGTTTATCCATAGTTGTAGGGAAATACACTTATATATGGACTTTTCCAATGCATTTTAAAATACTAACTTTATATTGATGTCTTGACTGTGCCTGTCCTTCCATGGTTTTAGTTTTACTTCCTGTAGAGAACTGCAACACACTTAAGCCATGTCTTACCTTGACCTCTTCTTGGAGAATATATTGTGGTTTGCCTGAATCATTTTGTCATTTGCATTTCATCCTTTGATGAATCATTTGACATTGTTTTTGAAACAGTATTGTTGTGTTTTGTGAGCATGAAGTTTTTAACTTACGAATTTTTTTGGGAGAATTATGACTACAAGAGGGAGATTTTGTGGACATTGCTAAATATCTGTATAATTGTACTTTTATGTGTAATACTTATAACATTTCAGTAAGGACTGTTTATTGCAGATCAGTTGTTGCCTCCTGGTTTGTGGTACTGTGCGAGGGAACAGAAATGGGGCTTTGCTTCAACTGGAGTGGCTCAGACGTGATTTTGGGTGTCATTAAAAATCAGAAACAGTCAATTTGGCAAAGTCTTTGTAACCTTTTGCCAAGTCTAATCTGTGTTTCTTGTCAGCCTGACTAATTTCAGTTGCAGGAAATTACATTGTATGCTTGCCTTGTAGGGACTGGGACCCAGATAGAGAATGTGCGTATGAAATGAGATCACTTGCTGGCTTGGAAGGGATATTGTTTTGTGTCTTATGTTGGTACTCTGTTAAAAACTGAGAAGTACATTTTATAAAGAACAGATAAATTTTGAAGTCTGAGTGAATTTTCAGATACTATGGAGAATAAGATTTTAGTTTAAGGAAGAGTGAGACTTTTTGAAGTAAACATCTGGAACTTTTGAAGGCATTTACAAAAAGTAGGATATTTATATATTCTTGAAAGCTTCAAAATTCATGGCCAGATTGAAAATGTGTATATTTGAGCAGTGTTTATATGAAAACACTTTCCCATTTGGAGAATAAATGATCTATGAAAGTGTAAAAATCCTTATTCCAGAATAAGAATAGAAACCCAGATGACATAAAACTGATAATTCAGTTTACTAATGATACTCCAGACAAGTGAAATAGTTGCAGGAAGAAGATAGAAGTTTTTAATGGGGTTGCCCCTTTTGTCTTTTCTTGGGTCATGTAACAGGTGTAGTCAGGTCAAAACAAAGTTGTTTGCTACACATTTATTTACTTTAATTGTGGCACAGTTTTGCTGTATCTTACTACAGTGTGAGGCCATCTCTGAGAAAGTCACTGTGTTTAGTAGAGAGTAGTACAGACTAAATCCTTACAGGTGATGCTTATAGATCACACAGGACATAACAAAATCACCAAACCACCAACTAACTTGATGTCACTGGTGAAAACATCCACTGTGGCTTAATGTTAGAGATATAGTGAGGATAAATTTTTATCATCTTTGCTCTTGTAACTGAAGGGAAAAGTTAGTTTGAGGTGTTTGTTTCCTACCAAAGCATGAAAACATTGAGGTTTTGGAAACATGAGTTATATGTAAGCTCTAGTAAGAGAGCTTGACCTTGGTTGAGCTCTGGCATAGCGGATGGAGTGAAATTGAGCAATGTGCTAAGGACCAGTCTAGGCTGTCTGTTTTTATCACCAGTTTATATTACTGTTTTGTGGCCTATTGCCTTGAAGACTGAGATGATGATGGGCCTCAGTTCAGAACTGCAGGTAGTTGTGTGGCCTGTCCATAAGCTGTACCTCACCTGGGAGTTCAGAACATCCCACTAGCTCACAGTATGGGAGGACACCCCCCTTCTAAACTTTTCAGGAACAAGTTTTCCAGGAGTGAAACAATGGTTCACATAGATATGTGTTTGTGTCCACTCTTTTCAAAGCTCAACATTTTCCGTGGACGCACAGGATTACCCATAAAGAAAGAGCTGTAGTCCACTGCAGTTTTTATTTCTTGGAGCAACTTGATCTTTGGTTGTCTGACTGTGCCAGATCCAGTGTGGCCACATCCCAGGGTGACTATTCCTGCCTGGCCTGCTCTTGTGTTGCTCCCCTTGGCTGCTGTTTTCATTCCCTTGCTCGAGCTGTCCAAGTCCTGCACCTGAGCAACAGATGTCTGTGGTACCTGCCAGAATGAATGGTGAGGTTTTCATTGTTATTGCCAAGATGTTTCTGCCTGAGATTGTTAAAGTTTCCTTAAGTAAAAATGATGAATTGCTGTCAACAGGAATATAGAGAAAGATGGGATAGGAGTGCCATGTGGTATCAGTGTGGAATTGGGGCATTAGAAAGAAACTGCAATTTCCTGTATAAGTCTTTACTTGTTCAGCTGTTTCAAGGCATGTTTGCATTGGATAAGCTTATTATTTTCCTTAAAGTATCCAACATTATCTCTTTGAGTTACCCACATGTAGTAAAAGTGATCTTATAACACTTTGCCCTGATATTCCTGATCCTCTAAATTGTAGCATTTGGAATTTCTCTGTAGTTGGGTATCTAAAACTTCTGCATTTGATGCTCAAAAGACCAAAGTGTTGATTTTGAGCCCCAGAATTGGCGTTCAGCTCCTGTGCTTCTGATGGAGGGCTGTAAAATGAGAATCAGGGGCACTGTGGGCAGATAATATTATCAAGGCCACACTCTGTGACTTGAAATGTAGCGATGTTGCAAGACCTTGAGAAAGGATACATCGAGAATGTGAGTTGAAGAATGACATTGTACAGTGCAGGTTTTCATGGGCAGAGGAGGTTTTGTCATGTTTAGGAAGGATTGAAATGAGTCCTTTGCTACCTGAAAAAAAAATTTTGAAAAATACCTTTTGTTTGCCTGTGGGTTGTAGTTAGTCAGTTAATTTGAGTCCTACTCCCTATTATTTCTAAAGCAGAGTGAAAAGAAAGACAGTTCCTTATGGAATATTACCAAAGATATGGGAAAACACTTTGGTAGTTTGAGGCTGAACTTGGTGACCCAGGAGTCTATATATCCTTTAACAACGTGTATGCTTTGCGCATATAGATCATTGCAGAACTGATACTCAGCATTGTTACATGGTTTCAGTTGAAACCCCAAGGGTCCTTTTAATCTTTATGCTCTGAAATAACTTGTTCTGTGCTCTAGAATTAAGGGTTGGTTTGTTTGCTTTTTGTTTTGTAGGGAGATTATTATAACTACAACATTTTTCTTTTAGTTCTGAGGCTTTCTGGGTATTGTGGCATATTCTCAATCTGTTCAGAGTTCTTGATCCGTCTAAGCATAAATGTAGCACATTGAAAGAGCTACACTAGTAGCATATTCTCCTTCTGTAATTTCTGAGTCAGCATTAGTTATTATTGGCTTTCCTTGCCAGTGACACAGACATGATTCCTGAGAGCAAACAGAAAAAAACACAAAAAGATGATCAGATGGAATCATGTTCCTCTCTTTGGTGCCCTCTGAAAATGTGCAAATGCCTGTGGGTTCTCAAGAATGAAAATGTGATGTTGTAAACCCTGGCACATGTGCTGCTTTATTCCAGAATGCATGCACCATTTGAGTTTTTAAAATTCTGCTGATACTAGAATTGCACATTTCGATGTGCCCCAAGCTGTCTTCTCTTCACTTGTCTGGGGCACATAGGGCTGGCTGGATGTCCGAGGGAGGACCTGACTGGTGTGCTCTGGGAGCTCCTCGTGAGTGGCTGGGTGGGCAGGATCTCCACAACACACAGGGGTCAACACCTCTGTTTTTTGAAAGGAGATAGAAAACAAGCTCTTGTATCAAGCACACTAATTGGAGCCAGCGTGCTAAAAGTAGGAGACCCAACTTGAGTTCTTTCTGAAGCTTGGCTGTAGTGTGAGGTCTAGATCTGGCTGCTGAGTCCAAGTGCTTGCAAGGTTAGTGCTTTAGTAACTAACTTTTAAATACATCTTTTACAGGATCTAGCTGCAATTCCGCTCCTAGTGTGCTACTGGTTCATCCTCTTTTCATATGTAAGTCTGTCAGAAATAAAAACATGTACGCTAGTGTTAGCAGCAGCTTTCTTTTTGCCTGCATACCCAGATTTGATTTATAATCTAGATGTTGTCAGCATCTGACTCTAATTAACTGGATAAATGAAGCTGAGATCTTGACTGAATTAGCAGTTGAAGAATGCATCTTACCAGAAGCAGATGGAGAGAAAAAACAGTGTATTTAGTTTATGGCCATTCCCCTGGTTTATGGCCATTTCCTATTTTTTAAGGGGAAAAAGTTCTGCCAAATCAATTCTTGTCAAATGCTAATTAAATTATAGCAATGATTAATCCTGATGTAAATACATTATTTCAATGTTTAAGAGTTAAAAAGTTTAAAGACTTGAGAGACTTTGTGAATACATACTTAATCTGGAGTGCATTTGGGAGAGAGAAAATGCCAATTAGATAATTCTCTGACAGTTTATACAGTTTAATTTATCCTTTGTAAATAATGTTTGTTGTCATTAGCCTCTGTTGTAGATAGAACTCAGCTAAATCTTTTTGTCAGTAAAAAACAAATCCTTATAGTGACATTTATACTGTCCTATTTAACATCTTTCTTTTCTTTTCTTACTAGAAATCTTAGAGTTTTGCAAAACAAAAGCAAGTGTTGTCATTTCTAGGCTGTGGTAAAAGAAAGTGAAGCAGGAAGGTACTCCCTAGGGTCACTGAACAGGCTGAGAATAAAATCCATGTCTGTTAGCAAGCTCCATATGGTGCCTTAAATGCTGTGGAAAGGAATATCCTTTCATGGCACTTTCTATTGCGTCTAAGGAAGTAGGCAAGCAGCAGCAGTGGTTACGTTATCCTCTGTGTTGTCCAATTCTTGACTTTGCTAAGAATGTGAGCAATGAAAGGGAAAAACTGTGAAAATTTACCATGTGAAAATACAACATTGTTAATTAAAAAGCAAAGAAATCCCAAGCCTTGCTTTCAGTCTGTTTTATCTGTTGCAGGGAGAGGTCAGCCCCTTACTTGGTATGGGCAAAAAGATTTCCTTAAAGAGGTAACATGTCTTGGTGAAGGGCTGTTAACGCTGTTACTGGGCTGCATAACTTGTTTTTTTTCCAGCCAGACGCTCTGGTCACCAGTCAGTGCTCCTCAGGAATGTGTTTGGAGGCAACCTTCGGGGAAAGCTCCATTCGGGTTCCAGATTGATGAGGTAAAGCAACAGACCTTAGCATTTCCTTAGTCCATCACAATGGCGCCTGCAACACCTCAGTTCACCACTGTGCTGGCAGATGTATAAAACAAAGTTGGAGGTTAATTTATTGGTGGTGGAGAAAAGAGATCTCTGCTCCTTCATCTGCAGTGTTCCGTGAATTATATGCTTATGCAAGGTGAAATGCTGAATTTTTCTATGCACTGTGATTTACGATGCATTTGCTACTAACAGACAAGGAAGATTTGCCAATTTTCATTCATACAATTTATACATGCAAGCTGGAAATAAATATTTTTTGGCTTTTGTTGGAAGCTTTGTATTTATCCGAAAATGAAATGTAAGATAGTGGTATACAGCACCAGTATCTGGAACATTTGGGGGGGAACAAAAAAGGTTTGTCTTTCTTGTCACGATAAAGAAATAGTTTGACATTAAAAGTAGACTTGTTTCTAATAAGAAAACAAAAAAATCCTTGCAGTAGGCTATTGCCTCTGCCACAGTATGGAGAAAAATAGTGTGTGTGTGGAAGTGACAGCCAGTGCAGAGAACATAACAGTATCCCCTTACGCCTTTGCATCAATTACACAGGGCAAAACACCGTGTCACCGAGGGAGCATTCTGTGGTGGCCACCAGTGTTTTCCTAGGTGAAAGGGTAATTATTTCACTGTTAGTTCTTAATTTATTAATAGTCAGCACCAAATGTTAGGGTAAAGGATTATTCCAAACACAGTGACAGATCAGCTGTGTGGAAGATGTAGTGATTTTGCCGCTGATAAGAAAAGCTATTTGTGTAAACGTAAAGGTCTGTTTGGAATCTGAATGTTGTTGAGTGACATTTCAGAAAAGAACGAAAAGTGAAATGAAACTCTGTACTGGTATAACTTGGTAAAAGAGGTAAGTGTAATTTTAGGTTGCCATTCCAGATAATAATTTTGTTCATAATCATATTAGAAAAGAAACAGTTAAGAGGCTGATCCAGTTTACATGTAAATCAAAAAAAGTTGCTCTTTGAGAACTTGGATTGGATCTTGCAAATCCTCAGACAAAAACAGATGTTACTAAAGAGGATACATTCAATCCTTTTATGTGTTTGCACTGTTCATGTATCTCCAGAATGAGTGTGATCAACTTTATTTGTTTGGGTACTTCCTTTTAATAAGTGTTGACTTTAAATGTGAAATGGCAGACATTTTGCTTTAAAAAACAGCAATACAAACCCCAGTATTTTTGTGACTGGAATTCCTTGAACCTAAGCTTGCTTCCCTGACTTGTTATGGATGTTGGATGTTCTGTAAGTAGCACTCGCATGTTTCCATCAGGTTTTCAAAAAGGGGCCTTTTTGGGGAGGGATGGTGTCCTGATTTCAGCTGGGGTAGAGTTAATTTTCTCTGCAGTGGCTGGTATGGGGCTGTGTTCTGGATTTGTGCTGAACACAGGGTTGATAATGTGGAGATGTTTTTGTTACTGCTGAGCAGGGCTTGCACAGAGCCAAGGCCTTTTCTGCTGTTCCTGCTGCTGCAATGCCGGGGAAGCTGAGGGTGTGTGGGAGGCTGGGAGGAGACACAGCCGAGACAGGTGATCCAAACTGGCCAAAGGGATATTCCAGACCATGTGCCATCATGCTCAGTGTATAAAGTGGGGGGAAGAAGGCAGAAGGAGGGATGTTTGGAGTGATAATGTTTGTCTTCCCAAGTAACCATTATGTGTGATGGGGCCCTGATCTCCTGGACCTGACTGCCCATGGGGAGCAGGGAATTAATTCCTTCTTTTGCTTTGATTATGTGCATGGGCTTTGCTTTGGTGGTGTGCATGGGCTTTGCTTTCCTTATTAAAGTCTCTTTATCTGAACCCCCAAGTTTTCTAGCTTTTACCCTTCCCATTCTCTCCCCAATCCTGCTGGTGGAGGAGTGAGTAAGGGGCTGAGTGGTGCTTGTTTGCTGGCTGGGGTTAAACCACAACAGGTGGAAAGGCTTAAAGTACCCATTTGTCTTTGATGTCTGAAAAATCAGATGAACCACTTTATTCAGATAACACACCTCAAAAAGTTACTGGAAAACCAAATGCTTTTAATATGGTGCTAAACCTAAACATATCTGTGTAAAGCACACAAGATTGTATTACAGCTTGCCTAGAAAGACAGCACTTCATTGTGTTCTTGCAGGGGGGACATTTAAAAGCCAAGATTACTCCTGAAGTACGCTTCCGATCAGCCTGCTCTCATTTGAAGCAAGGGTGTTCCAATGATGGATCTTTTTTTCTGAGGGAGAAAATCTGTGTTATATGAGCTGGCTCTGACCTTACAGATAAAGAAAACCTGAAAATTTGTTTTGCATTTAGCTGAATGTCTGTAGCATTATTTGTAGAATACCGGTGTACTGGACAGCTGTATGCAATATGGCATTCACACCTTGCATGTACAGGGTAGACAGCTCCCTAAACATCTTGGGGCATGTACAAACAGCAAGATTGGTGGGGGTTTTTAGGTTCTTTTTTAAATATGAAATGTGTTTGAACTGCAACATCTGTAAATGCACTGAATGGAATACATAGAGAATTCCTTGCCTGTTTTACTTCCAGGGCTGAGTTTGTTTTTGTCAGGAATATCTTGGGTAAGACAGAATATCCAAGGTGGAACAAACAAAGCTGTCAGAAATCTAAGCTCGAAGGGACAGTTTTGTGCTTGGAGTAAAGTTATTCACTAGGTTATTCACCTGAAGAATATTTCAATTTGTTGTTGTTGGGGTTTTTTTGTCTTCTGAGATCTGTGTCAATAAGCTAAAACCACAACCCTTGCTGGTGGCTGGCATGAAGGCATTTATTTACCATGTTGCACAAACCTGACAAAAGCAAACTTCTGCTCAATTTTTCTTGAGATATCTGCCTTTATTGTGTGGGGTGACTTTAGGAATTTTGCCTTCACATACTATGGTTTTTTTGTTTTTTTTTTAGTGACAGATTTATAATAATAAAGCAGAGAGCTCACATGTGAGATAGTGGGAGAGGAAATGAAAGATTCATAGTAATAGATTATTTGATTTCAAAACCGTGGAATTACTTCCTTGTCTAATGAAGAATGTAATGAAATGCATTAAGAAGCTGTTGCCTATTCCTCAAGGCCTGTGGAAGAGAACTGAAGGGATTTTGCCCTCTTGTAAAGACTCAGAGATGATTGCCAGGGCAGGGGAGAGTGTAGGGGGAGTGTCGTTCCACACAGACTCCATGGAATAATGGGGCAAGGGGACAGCTCAGAGGAAACAGGATTAGCTGTCTGGGAGGAGGGCACACAGAACCAGGAATCCTGTAGTCAGTTACTGAGTTTAAACACAGTCCAGTAGGATGCAGCTGAAGCACTCTTGAAGTCACTTCTGTTTCATGGATTCAATGGCTTTGTTTACCATAGCTCTGTAAAACAAGTCTTCTTAGGAAACTGGGATTGGATTTTAAGCATGAGTTTTAGATATCCTATGTTTCTTGATTTTTGAAGAGTTTTATTCTAAAACATCCAAATTCTATGTTGTAGGGTAGAAAAAAATATTTTTTTTCTGGTTAAGTTCCATTCTGCAGAAGTGGAATTGACTGGAAAAAAATGAATTGTTTTTGAGGTACTGCCTTTCTTCCTATAGACTTATTTTTATTCTCTTTTTGTATCCAATTCTTCTGTTGTGTAAAATTTTTACAGCGTTATGTTGTTTGGGTTTGGTTTTTAATTACATTATTTTACTTCCAAAATGTCTAGTAAGTGCTCAGCATGTCTCAGTGCTCAAGGTTTGGTCATACTTAGCCATTTGCTAACTGCCAATGAAAAAACCACAGGGGGTTGGCAACGCTATTGATGATGCCTTTTGCAGTGTTTGAGCACAGTAATAATAATCTGGGCATTGCCCTTCATTCTGTCTGATTGGAAAAATCACCTGTGAATTTACATGAAACAACAAACCAGCTGCTGTCAAACTGCTCAGCCCACAGCCTCACCTGAAATGCTTCTGATGTTTCTAAACCGGCTGGATAAACATAATGTATGTGAGTTTGAGAGGGTGAAGGCACTAGGATATGGCGCATATGATGACACAACTGAATAACTTTTATTGCAGTTATTCTAGCCAATTTTAAGGAAAAAAGAGTATTTAACTTGTGTTTTGTTTCACTTAATGCAGCTAAGGAGAAAATAATGGCAATCTGATACCACATGGCCAGCAAACGCAGATCACCTGATAGCTGCTAGGATAAACCATTTAGAACAAAAGCACAGCTGAGGAAGGGATAAATTTGGAATTCTGCAATCTGGTGCTTTAAGTGCTGGAAATAATAATTCATTTATTACACAAGGCTTATGCACATTAATGCAGTTCGGGGATTCCACAGAATTGATGGTGCCTTCCAAACAGCACTTACTGTGAGTAAACAGCTTGGCCTTCGCTGATGTTTCACTTGGGTGCAGCTGGAAGAGTCTTGAGGAGTACTGGTGAAACGTGCCTGGCCAGGATGGATCCCTGTAATAGTTGGTTCATTTACTGGCATTTCAAGTCAACTACATGAACTTTTATTAGTCAGAAATTACTTTTATCGTGCTGAAAACAAATGTCAGAGCAGTCACAAAGGCTCCTTTTAAAACCTTGGACTCCACAAAAAATTTTTGTTTTCAATGTAGCAACTGCAGTTTCTTTGAAGGCTATTGTTTGATTGTAGTGTTAATTTGTGATTGTAACACTATATTCCCATGAAACAAAATACAGAGAGGATGTTCCCACAGGGCAGGTTGTAATGCTTGAAAAAATATTCCTTACAGGTAAGCAGAAATGATTCAGGTTGATTCAAATGAATGCAAAGAATAACATAAACCTGTACAAATATTACACATGCACAGCCATTATTCTGATCACTCAGCCTGGTGCTGTTGCTCTTTGCAAATTATTAAGTGCATCAATGAGCATAAATAAACCATTTTAAACTGGAAATTCAACTACCAGCCTAGTGAAATGTATCAGGGCTGCTGTATTGCTAATGTTTGTAAGACCAAGGTATGCTTAAGGAGAGAGAAATTCAGTTCTTGACTAGGGTCCTGTCATAGATGCTTGGATTTTTAAATACCAGAGGGACCCTTCTGTTCAAATGGCTTGACCTGTGTCACTTGGAACAGGCATTTTTGATTGATAAATCATCATGGAGTTTGTAATTCCTGCTTGAGCTATAGCAGCTCTATTTGGAAAAAGAAGTCTGTTTCTGAAAGAAATATTTCTGGTGATGGAGAGTCCTGGGTATAGTGTTGCAATAATTAATCACTGCAACTGTTATTCTTCTTGAGTCAGAGTTTTCCTAGCTTTAGCTTTCAGAGATTGTATCTGATTAGGTCTTTTGTTTCAGGATTAAAGATCCATTGCTTAGAAGCCTTTCCCTTGTGCAGATATCTGCTGGTGTCTGAGGAATTCTCTTCCTCTCTGCTGGTCAAAAAAGCACATTGATTAGAGCCTTTTCAGGCCTGTGGGCAGAAGTCATCTTTCCCACAGTGGATAAGTTGTTGGGTGCTTCTTCTTGACTTTTTGAAATGTAGAAATAGCTATTAAGGCAGCACTGTACAATTTTTACTATTCATATATAATAAGGTTTTGCTCTAGGAATTTATTTTCTGGATTTCACTAATCATCAGTCCCAGTACTGTAATTATCCATGGTTTTTAGGCTGAGGTTGCCATCTTGAAATTGATCTGCATCTTTTTTTTCTTGTATTTGATAATATTGTAATTCAAGTGGATTAACTGACTTGTGTAACCCATATGGCCCAATTCAATGACTTCTGTTACAGAGAGTTTGCTACCAGTGATATTGTCTCTATCCATTTTTTTTCCAGTCATTGCTAAAAATAGTAGCACTGGCCAAAGTCTGAGACATAAACAATTCCACACTAGCAAGTTTTGCTGTGATCTCTCTTCACTGGTTTTCAGTTTTTGTGGTGAACCTCATTAATTTTTACATAATGACAAATGTCATTATAGGAATGCCATGCTTTAAAGAAAATGTCACATGGTCATGTGTTACAGACCATGGTCAGTTACCTCATCAGTTGGTTTTGTAATATATATATTTTTAAATTCTTTTTCAAGCTCTACTTTCCTCATAACTGTGTTTTTTTTTATGGTTAATTATCCTGCTATCCTTCAGTCCTCTTTGCACAGGCTATCTTGTCATGATTTAGCTTTGCACTGATGTTAATCTGACTAAACTGTGGTTAATTGGGTCATCTACTACTCTCTTTTTTAAGGTTCACGTGTTGCCTGGTGAGTGGTGCTGTATAAAGCATTTCCTCTTCATGGTAATGGAGTACTAGTTAATTTCTTTCCAGTACATCTGTACGGTATATAAATTATTTTAATACTTAAAGAGTAGTAAAACCCTGAGGTAGCTTGACCCATATTTTGGGAAGTGATTTTTGTAATTCTTAATATATTTGTAAAGAATATGCAGTTGTTTCTCAATAGCTGTTTCAAACAAAGCTTGAGAGACTCTGTGCATGATTGTGGGAACCTGAGGGTTGGAAAACAAAGCAACAACAAGGAAATGAAAAACCAAATGGGAGCTGCAGAATTGAGACAACCAAGGCTTTGTCTATGTTAGCAAATGTGGTGGTGTGGTATAAATGTATCTGTAGAAGATGTCTCTAGGGTACAGCAGTTGGTGCTGAGGACCTGATGTCTATGCAATATATGTGTTTAGGTATTTTGAACAAGCTATATCTTGTCCTGCAGACTAGATCTCTGCTGGCATTTGGAGCACACCTTCAGGTTTTGTTTCATCTCCAAATAATCCCATTGATATGTTCCAAGGCTGCTCCATGTTGCAAACTCAAGCAGAGTATTGACAGTGGTGGCTGCAATTCAGGTCAAAAGCCCTCATGTGACCTGAACTAAACGTTAATACAGACACCCTCCAGGCTGATGGTGTTTGGCCTTCACAGTCTAGGCTGTGGGTCTTGGATTCTCTGCTGTGTGAAATATGATGGAGTTGCCATGCTGGTAACTTTCTGGGGTGGTCTCTGAATGCAGGTAGTGAACCACAGTGTGTTGGGAGAACATCTTCCGGGAATGTGTTAAATGTCCTCACAGATAAGCTGGAATAGTGCATCCATACAGAAGGAAAAGATTCACTTCAAAAGTGAGGTACTAGCTAGTTCTTGTGTTGTACTGGGTGAGAGGCATCGTGTTATGAAATATACCAAGTGGATTTAGATCCCTCTGAATTCTGCATGTTAAAAATACTTATTCTGTGCTTTACAGTCAAGTTCAAATGTTCTGAGAACAAACTTTTGCTCAGCATATCTCTGTTAATTCTTTTACTGGATGAGAATAGTTGTGGCATGTTTTGCAGGCCCATACCAAAACAATTTTTCTTATTGAAGTTGAGGTACATCTTGAATACTTCATGAGCTGATTATTTATTTATGTCAGTTATGGTTTCATTAAAAATGGTACTACCTGCTGGGCAGCACAACTATGCTTTTAACAGTTTTTATCAGGTTGTTAAAATTACACAGATGATGAATATTTCAATAGGGAGAAAGAGCAAACATTTAACAAACTACATTTGTTTGAGAATCTTATTCTACTTAAAATGGCAATGCCTGTTAATTTGTGTAAATAATCAAAACTGCATATTGAGAAGGGGAACTCAAGGTTGCCCAAAGCAATTTCAGCAAGTCAGAAAGGAGACTTTTTTTAAAGCAGCAAACCTGAGTCAAGAGATCATTTTATTATGGCAAAATGAATGTTTTCAAAGGAGCAGATCTATCCAGAGGGAAAACTAAGTATCTTAATGATGTTAAAATTATTCTTTCTCACACCCTAATCAATAATGTGATTAGTAGTATAGGGTTATAGGTATGGATAGTCAGCTTCATTATTTATTGTATGTAGTTAGATTTGTGAGTATTGGTTATAATTATAACATGAATTTTTGTTCATGAATTTGCTTTGTGTAGTTTTAAGGATTTCCACTTGGTGGAGCTTTATGATTGAATTTTTAATATATAAAATTCTAATATTTGTGATGCAGACTTATTAACTTCTCTACTGTAATGAAACAAAACAAATTTGAGAAAATTAAATGAAGAGTAAGTTGCAGGTGTTTTGTATTCCCTTTCACCTGATTCTTGGATCAAAAAATGATATTTTTTACAAGGTATCATTATATTACTTTAAAATTCCTTAATGTGATTAATTTTAACGATTTGAATACAGGGTGGCTTAATAGCTCTAATAGGTACTGATATGTATATTCTGTTCATAAATTTAATATTACTGCTCTGTGAATGTGTCTATAGGCATACATACATGTATTTTTTTAAATCCCAACTTTTTAGTAAAACTAGTGGAAGAGAGGTGTAAAATTTATCGTTTATTCATATTGTATAGGATTTTATTAAATTCTGAAGATCCTAAAAAATTCCAGAAGTTACTTTTTTGGAATAAAATGCCTGAAAAGATGGAAAATTTTACAGTGGAACATTGAGTAACAATGTGTAAGATTTCTGCTCTTGCAAATACTCAAAACTAGACTGGACAAGACCATGAGTAACCTTGTTAATATTGAAATTAGCACCACTTCGAGCAGAGGACTGGACTGTGTGTCTTCTTGACATCCCCTTCAACTTAAATTACTCTGTGATTCTGTAAAGCAAATTTTTAGCTGTGAATTGTGATAAGAGGCACATAGCCATCGACTTGACAGCCTCAGTTTTTGGTTTGATTGATTCGTAAAGTGGAAGATTTTGGAACAAGTAACATTTTGATAGCACTGTCGAAGAATGGGTAATTTAGTATATAAATGAGGAGAGGGCTGTGTCTTGGGAGCAATTAATACACAGCATGTGTTAGAATTGCTTTACCCATCATCAAAATATATCTGCACAAAATGGAGCAACATTTCAACAGTCATAGCACGTAATGAACAAGGTCCTCCATGTATTTTTGCAGCCTACATGGGTATTGCTGTGGGAGATTTCAGTTCCCCCTTATGTATATTATGGATAATTTAAGGAGAATGTTACTGCTCACATCTTTCCACCCAAGAATTTCTATCAATTTTTCTCACTTTCTGAGAAATTCTTCCACTCCTCATATTCCTGATTCAGTTTAGTCTCTTGTTCCCCAGACTTTGAATTGTTACCTTGTTTTCTCTGAAATTAACATTATTTTTTTCAGGTAGTGTGTTGTCTTATTTTGAATATTTGGTGTATGATTAAAAATTTTACTTTTTTCATTGTAACTAACCAGTGAAAAGACAAAGCAAGATTTAATGCTCTGTAATGCCCTAGTTATAGATCTACCTAGATGATTTCTTCATCTGTTTTCCTTTGCCCTGTTTGTCTCTAAGATGGTCAAAACTTTGATATATACATCGTAGAATTTAAGTTTAAAACTCCTGAACAGACAATCAAAACCATCTTTCCCCAAGCAAACACCCTCCCAAAAAAACAACCCAAACAAACAAACAAAAAAAAACAAGCAGCAACAAACCAGTCTGGGTTGTTCTTGTCCTAATCTTTAAAATAATTGCTATTTCTGAATATTCTTGACTTTAAAACTCAAAGTAATATATTGGGAAAGAGGGAGAAAATTTATAAAAAAAATTAATTCTTGCTTAAAAACAATAATCAATTATGAGATACAAAATACCAGCTAAAAAATGAGAAATCTATGCAGCAGGTAGTGGACCTCCCCCAGATTATGAGAGGATAGGAAAACGTCTTGGCAGGTTGAGAGAGAACCTGAATGTCTGACAGGCATTGTCTGAATGTCACCCAGTGATCGAGCAAACCAAAAAGGAAACCAGGTCATCCTGACTGGGGCTGTGCTTGGTGCCACACAGATGTAGTCTGACTGTCTTTAAAGGAAATCAGTTTGGATCCCTCAGGCAGAGCAGTCATTCCTACGCCTAGCTGATTATCCCCGGTCGAGGACCGTGTCCCTGCGCTGTGCTGCCTGTACCTTCCCGTGCCTCAGGTGCCCATGGGGGCAAAGCAGACTAAAATCCCACACTGCCTTTTCCCCGCACCAGCTACACTGGGGTGATGGTTTTGTTTCTTTAATTATTTGGCTGAGGGGTTTGTTATTTTTCTTTTGTTAAATAAAGATCCATTTAAAAACTATATAAAACGTTCCTAATGCATCTTTAATGTTTTTTACTGTTATCCTGTCTTCCAACTTTACCAGTCTAGGATACAGGTAAAGGAAAAAAAGTGTAAATGGAATAGCTGACAACAGGAATCCTGAGGGAAAAGATTTAGAGGAATAAATAGCTTTTGAGTCCAAACTTCTGTTTTTAAAAATACATCTATAGGACTGTTGTGTGTGCATTTATGTGGTGTCATGTATTTCTACACCTAAGCATGTAGTTTAAGACACGGTTAAATAATTTTAAAATGTTGTAATTAAAAGCCATTGCTAGGGTGACCTATGGAAGATAACACCTTTCAGTCCAATCTTTCTCTCCTATCCTCATGCCCCTGAAATGCTTTGAAGATACCCAAGTCTGATTTTCCCCAGGCATTGTTAGTGTGATTGAAGTGTGTGCAGTTCTGTTGACTGCTGGAATAGCAGTTGTTTTGTCCTAAATCTCTAATATTTGAGAATTAATTGCAGCCATTAAGTCCTGTTCAAGGGGAAAAGAATCTGCTCTCAAGCCTTGTGTCATACCAACGAGTTTCCCAATAACTTTTAAAATCTTCAGTTGCTGACCTGTGAAAGGGAAAAAATAGTGAACTGAGAATAACTAAAGAAAGGTGGTGTTTGCAGAGAGATGTTTCTTAGCTTTGCTGTTTTTCATGCTGATATTGAACCACTTGTGTTTTTCCTTATGACAGCAGAGCATGTGCTGGAGTTCTGCCTTCTGTGACCCAGCTCACTTTTCCAGTCAGGACAGGTGAAAAACAGTTCAAGCAAAGCCTATGTGATCCTTGCAGACCTGAAGCCATGGTCAGAGAAGCAACCACACACAGGTTATGTTTTGAATATCTACTTTATGCACTGTGAGCAGCCTTTCCTTTCAGTGAAGGTGCCTGGGGAACTGCTAGCTCCTGCTGGATTCCCTGACTCCAGATTTGAACCCTGAAAGAGCTTCAGAGAGCACTGCTGTGGACTTTCCCTCTCCATTATTGCTGTGCATAACAGCTTCAAAAACCACTGCCAGAAAAGCTGTTCCAATAACATCTAGATTCAATTGGATGTAATATGTAGCATTTAAGCGGGATCTTGGCAGGCAGAGCTGAATAGATGAAATGTCCATCCTTACTTCAAGCAGGATTTTGTGCCCAGTGCATGATAGTTAAATTCACTACCAGTACTCTGATTAACCAGATTGAGTTTTTAATTGCTGAAGAGCTGATGCAGAAGGAAGTACGGTGGGTAGTTTTAGGTGATTATACTAGAAGCCTGTGGCAGAGCTGGAGCCAGGTTGCATCAGATGATCCATCCTCGTTCCCAGGACAGTTTCATGAATGTGTGTGTGGGATGAATGGATGAAAAACTAAAAGGGAAAACCCCCAAGGTGATATTATAGGTAGGTACACTTGATTTGCTACATCCAGCCTACTTTAGAGTCATGTAGGTGGTGTGCATACTGGCACCTTTGGACACACTTAAGCAGAGCACACACACTCAAGTTTTATGGGCTGTGTGCTCTGCCAGACTTTTCTGTGTGTAGTGTTCTTGACTGTGCAAAGCAGTATTTATCCCAGGCTGCAAAACTTCCTGGCAGATTGCACGGTAATGTGATGCTGATAGTTTTGCAAGCATCGGTGGAGGCTGTTCAGACTCACTGTGGGTTCAAAGGTGAAGTGCCCCATGCAAGGTACTCAGTCTCTGTGATCTGGTCCTTCTGCTGAGAAATTCGTGACGTGGGCAGTCATGAGGAAGGGATGCTGTGTGGGAGTGGGGCTGTATTGCTGGTCTTGAATATTGAAAAAATTGAAAAAAATATAATTTTGGGGTTTTTAAGAAAAATTATTAGACTGATTTGAAATATCCCACGTCTTTCTACTGGTGTTTTGGATTTAACTTCTTCCTGATATGTGGGCTTTTTGTGTGTGTATAAAATTCAAAGATGAGTCTTGATAATCTACATACCTGTGTTGGTCTTGGCTGAGACAGAGTTAGTTTTTTTCATTGCTGGGATGGGACTGTGTTTTGTATTTGTGCTGGAAACAGTGTTGATAATAGTGGGGATTTTTTTATTACTGCTGGCAGTGTTAACACAAGAGTCGAGGTCTTTCTGCCTCTCAGTCCACCCCACCAGTGTGTAGGCTGGGAGGGGCACAGCCAGGAAAGCTAATCTGAGCTAACCCAAGGGATATTCCAGATCACATGGTCTCATGCTGAGCATATAAAGTGGAAGGAAGAAAAAGTAAGGGTGGGATGTTCAGAGTGGTGGTGTTTTTCTTCTGAAATCACCATCATGTGTGATGGAGCCCTGCTTTCCTGGGGATGTTTGAACACCTGACTGCCACTGAGAAGTGAATTAATTCTTGGTGAACTTCCTTCTTCAGCTACTCCACTTTGTCATCTTCCCAGCCTTGGCAGCCTGCACCATGCTGTGGCTCTTTCCTGAATGAATCATTGCTGATGTGATGTAGTTGGGGTGTTGGACAATGGCTGTACTTGCATCTTGTCAGTGTTGCTGCAGTTTCTTGCTCAAGTGGCAGTGAGCTGGTACCTGCACTAAGTGTATTGGTTTCTAAGCATACAAGTGGGCAACTGCTGTGCCAGGACTCTATCACCTATGATTGCGACCACAAAAATCTACGGCAAACCATAATACTCTGAGAAATGCCATAAAATTGGTATTTCCTGCCCATGAACAGGAATATTTCTAAGGAGGCATCAGTTTAGATATTCAGCTATGGGTATGCAAGGCAGAACCACTCTCGAGCAGTATGGCTAAAAAGGAGTGTACTGGTTGCAGTGTAACAGCTTTCTTAGTTTAGGATAGATTCCTTTTCATTGCATATCCTTCTTATTATTTGCCTGCAGCTTGTGTGAGGAATACTGGACACCAGCAGCATTACACCCAAAAGTGTTAAGCAGTTTCAGTTGCCCAGCCTGTGGTGCAGTTGTAATGCAATGTACTGATATTTGGTATAAAGGCAGGAGCTGGGCACTGCATTCCAAATGGCAGGGCTTTTGGGCAGGGGGCTGTGCAAGAAGTAACAAAGGCAATCTGGCAGTGTTATAAGCCAGGCTTTAGCCTGCATTTGATAGAGTGGGAGGTGGGATGCAGTGACATAATAGAAGGACAAGATTTAATCTGGAAAGACAAATCTCAGTGCATTGATTATTTCCGCAAAATTCTGCGTGTAGTGGGATCACACTTGGAGTAGGTTATTAGGAATTATTTACAGGGATGAAAGGGGTGCATTACAAGAGGGTTCAGGAATAGAGGTAAGAGCACTCCTATCTGTGAGGGTTTGTGAAATGCCAAGCTCTGTTTTTGGTTACCTGGTGTGCTATGCTAACCCCAATTATCAAGTCTACAGGTCTGCTGTTTGCTTCACACAAAGGCTGTGTTGGTTGTTCACTTTCTGTTTCACTTTTTTTGTTCATTGTAAATGAAGAATTGCCATAGCAACTATATGGTACGTGATGCAGGTTTTTGGTATTCTAAAGGTCTATTACTTAACTGCAATGTGTAAACTTAGTCTCTTTGCTCTTCAGGTAATGGAGAAAAATTCCTGTAAATAAGGTTATTGCCTTGTTTTTATATTCTTTTCCTGCACGACAGTATCTTGATTTTTTTTTTTTTAAATTTTCTTAGTTTGCTTCCTGTATAACTCTTTATTTCTTGGTTTACCATTTGTATTACTCTTGATCAGTAGCAATCTGGGATTGCTGTTGGTTTTCTGTTGGTGTCAACTGCAGCTAATGAGCTCCAAAAGATGTAATGGAAAATGTGCACTGGAAGGGTTGAATCAGTCATTAAGAAACCACATCATAAATCAGCATTTTTTTTCATAGAATGCCCTGATATTTTAGATAGTATTTGCTTTCTTGTATTGCAACAATTTCAATTTTTAACAAAAGCGGAATTTAAAGACATGAGCAAAAGCAATTTCAGCTAAATAAGCTTTTTCAAACTCAAAAGCATATATGAAGGCTTGATACCTCAATAATACAAGTTACTGGTTCACATATAATCTAAGATTAAAAAATTGAAATACATCTAATAAATTAACATGGACCCATAGAGGGAGGCGAGGGAAAAGTTATCTCATGTTAATGATCTACCAAAATCCTTCTGTGTATGTGGGAGCTTTGTGCCAAAATTATTTTTTTTTTCCATTCAGCTGTAACTGAGCAGAGAACTCAGGAGACATTATGAGCATTTTTTAACTGTAATTGTCTTTTCATTAGCGCATCTGGCTTTTTAATAAATTACTCATTCTGAGGTTTGGCTTGCTCATTTTGTTGGAGATCATATAAAATGCATGAACTTTTCAAATTTTTAGAATAAATGGCGAAAGAGGACACAGTGATTGAAATCTATGCACAGGCCATTGGTCAGAAGGGCTTCCCTGGGTTTCTCTCCTGGGAACGAGACAGAAGCCTGTTGTTGTGGGTGGATTTGCAGAAGACAGAAGCTGGGTGATGGTGTAGAGGACAGAGCTGGGCAGCAGTGGGGGTGACAGGGAAAACGGAGTTTCACACCACACTGACAATTTAGCATAAATGCTTTCCAATATCCAACGCAGTACCAATGATTTTGGTAACATTGCTTTGGTATTCAGCAAGTTTCAGCTCAAGTCAATATTAACCACTGAGTAAAAAATAATTGGTCTATGTTTGAAAATTCTAGTCTAGATTTTTTTGCTTTAAAAAAATGAGAAATTCTGCCTGTAGAAAGCTTCTTCAGTGCTCTGTGTATCATCAGATCCAGTGACTGCCCCATCTACACAGGGATGTGCAGACAGGAATGCTTTCTAAATATTAACAAAGGAAGCATCATAACGTCTCTGGGGTTGGGGAGAAGTATTACCTGCTTTACAGGTGAGAAAAGTCTTAGACTAGTGTCTAATTTGTGGTAATATAGTCAGTCTTTGATAGAATTGGGAAGTTTTTATCTGCTGACTCACTGTTCTCTGCTCAAGCAAGAGTTTGCTTTCTCATTTATGATTTCTTTTCCCCCCTTCTGTCTTTTCATTCTTACCTGTCTCGTGCATACAGGAAGTTACAAGACTGTGTTGCAATTGCATAGTTATGTTGAATTAAGTAACATATACCATATACATATATAAATTATAAAAATCAGTGGATAATTGCAGTTCTTAGATATCAGTTTTAACCCATACATTTAAAAACAGTAAATTTGAATCCACAGGAGAAACACTTTTAAGATCCTTTCTGTACACTGGTTGTCCTTTTTTGCTTCAGCTGCAGTAGCTGTGCATTAAATAACTGAGCAAGTTAAATACCCGATGTATAAAAGGTAGCATTTTTAACACCATGAATGAACTAGTGCTTACCCAGCAGAACTGCAAGGCATTTGGAAACATAGGAATTTGAGTTAATGATGTAGAAATTGTATATATGCACTTCCTGAAAATCTTGCTAAATGGCACTGGGTCATTTTTAGCATAGAAATGGAAAGAAAATTAGTTTATTTTACAGATTTGCAGATATTCTGTAGGTATTTTGTTTACTTTACTGATTATATATCAGAAAGTATTAGTTAAGAATTAAATATAATAAAAGTCTTTTTCATACTATTAATGAAGCATTTGGTTACATGCTTGGGGAATACTTCTAAGTGCTGCACTAAGCACTATGTATAATTTTTTCATCATATTTAATTTTTTAGTGTTAAGTGAGAAGTTCTATAGGGGTAAAGACAAACTAAAACAGATGGTAGATGAACTGTTGCTGCTCATATAAATAAAAGTCATATTGTTGATTGTATATAATACATTACTTTTATTTAGAATATTGAATGTATTACCAAAATAAGAATTTAGACTCAAATGTGACTTGCTGTGTCCTTGTTGGGTATGTTTTGTTTCTGCTTCCCTTACTCAAGTTTTAGTCAGAGGATTCTTAACTTCTGTGGCTTTTAAATTCCAGATATGACCAGCAAAAGTTTTTTTCACTGCAGCTTTTTGCTGCTACTTAGTGAAATGTAGATCTGATGTATGGGTAGTACAACAAATTAATTGCTTTTATCAGTGATTAATTTTGTTATTTTCCTCTCATGTGTTTTGGAGGAAGAACTGTAATTTCTTTTTAAGCTAATGCAAGACTGTTTATTGTGGTATGAAAATGCAGAAATAGGACATGAGTTTTCTTTAGAAACTCCAGTATCTCAAATTGAAAGGGTGCTCAAGTCTGTATTATTATGTTACTTTATTGATGTGTTCCAGCTTTTATATGTAGTTTAGATTTTTCTCTTTATACTGCCTGGATTTATTAATCCTATGTAAAGTTGTTCAGGAACAGAGATCTTCCTGGGACTAGATGTGTGTGGGGAGTATGGCTGCACCTCTTGAGAAGAGAGGTTTATTTGGATTCAGTTTTGTTTTGTTACTAAATTTAAGGAAGATATTCATGCTCCTGTGGTGGATTTTATGAGCTCACACTATGTTAATCTGGAATGAAATTAACTCACAGGCTGGTAGAACTGAAAAATGTTGTATTACTGAATATTACAGATGCTCAGATGAGGGAGCTATTGGCCTAGAGACGCACTAGTACTTGAGAAAGCTAGAAAAAATATTCTATTTAGAGACTACTCTGCTTATATGTCATTTTCTGTATTTATCTGACCTTTTGCTCATTCTTTATTACTAGGGCAATTTACATAAAATAGGATCTATGCCATTTAGGAGTTCATGTGCTCCTACTGCTTATTCTTCCCTTGAAGTTCTAATCCTTTGTGGCATTTCACCCCAAAGCACTTTACAGTAATTGCTAATTGATATAAAAGGATCACTTCATCCACCCCTGACATGTAGCACCTCGGTAGTGAAACTCAGAAGCTGTTTAACAGGGAGCAGTAGGACTACATAACATTTTTAGGAAAGGAAAGAAACAGGCCATCAAACTGAAAATGGATAGGCTATTTACATAGTCAGGAATTAGCTGCAATATCCATTTCATGACTGGGTTAGGACATTGGGGTTAATAATACTGGCCTTCAGGAAAGAGACCCTTGGTCACAAGAAGAGGATAGAATGGTTGTGTTACATTTTATTCAGAAACCAGCACTTCCAGAAATTTATTACTCTTGAAATTCAGTGTATTTTCACAAAGCTTGTGAATTGGATCAGAGGAGACTTGGAGGAAAGGATTTTTCTTGGTATGGTGTGGCTTTCAGGGTTACTTTGAAACTTCTCAGTTAAGATACAGCTCGACTACTTTAGTTTGTAAATAGTAGCATTGTGCACTGAGATGAATGCCGGTAAAGAAAGGTTATTTTACACAGAGTTGGGCTGGGAATGGCAGCCACAAACGGGAGGAAGGGGCAGGAAAAGCCCTCCAGAAGGCCTCGGACAGGAAGGTGCTCCTTCCAAAACACACCCCTGAAGTAAGGTAATCACCATGACTGCAGAAGAGCTGCACCTGTCTAAGAGGTACAAAGAGGGCAATTCTTAATTTATTGTAATAGACCATGAAAAGAGATAACATAGAACAAGCCTGGCAAGCTGTCAAAGGAACGGCTTGAAAAACCAGGAGAAAACTGCCACAGGAAGTGCAGCAGAGCAGTGGGTTAATAGCTGAGGTTTGTGTGTTTGCTGCTACTTAAAATAAGCAGATAGCTATCTTTCATGGTGTACCCCCTAGCATCTCTCGTGGCTGCGTGACAGGTTTGATAGCACATTTGCCCCACTTGTTGGAGTCAGTATTATTTATGCCTATATTACCTGTGTACTCCTGAGTGATTTCATTAATTTGCTGTATAACTATGTAACAGTCAGTGGCACTTAATTTATTTTACTGATTTATGTCTACCATTAAAGAAAAAAGCCTGTACAAAGCTTTGAGTGACATGATGGTAATTAAATTTTAAATAACTATAAATTAAAATATAACTGCAAGTTAAAGTTAACTATCAGTTAAAAATAAACTTCACAAGCCAGCAGTCTTTGCTATTCAGAGAGGTGGTAATTTATCAGCAGACAGTCTGCAGAAGCTGATTTGGTCTCAAATTGTACTTGAAACTTAGCAAACTGAATGACTTTTGCAGTGTTTAAAAGGTTTCTACTTCTTTGCACTTCACATCCTCTTGGTCTGAAGTTGCCAGAGCCCTAGCCATGTTTGGGATCCCCACTTCTTCTGGATGAGTCTCTTCAATGTGCTCCACAAAGTGTAAAGGTGGTAGTAAACGACAAGAAGGAAGGCTTTCCTTCACTTAAATTAGCAGATATTTATAATCAATATCTTAAGCCCTCCCAATAAGTGGTTTGTGGAGATTCTAGAGGATTTGTCATACCCACAGTGTTTGTAGTGTGCAAAAGCTTTGTTAAAGCAAGGGTTACCCTGTGAGCCATTTCTTTTGAAAGCCTTACCGTATGCTTGGAAACAAAATTATGTGAAACTTCTAGTAAAGCTTTAATTTAAAAAAAAAAAAAACACTCTTTTCTAAGGAAGTTGAGTAAAGCATGGGGGCTTTTTTGTATTCTATAAGGACCTAAGAATAAAGTGAAGGCTCTTTGATGTTTAAATGAAGTTTGGTTATTAAATTATTAGAATACTTTCAAGTTACTTCTAAATTCTTCTATTCCAAATCTGAGAGAGAAATAGTATCAGAGAAGACGTGAAGTCATGAAACAGTGTTTCAAGAAGTTTAGGGAGCTACTGACTGATGATGCCGATATATGATCAAAAACACACAAGATTTGTACGGCTTTGTTATGTAAACCTGCAGCTTGTTTATATGGAATGATGCAAGTGTTCAGAGTTGGAGGTGACATGATGGTAGATGGGGATGTTGTGTGACTGCCAACCAATGAAACTGGAGAGTTAAGAGTGATTTTCAAGATCACTTTGTTCATCTGACCCAGTCACTCTGTTCAGACTGGTGGAATCCACTGTTTAGTTTTCATCCAATGTTTAGAAGATCTCTAATGGCTTTTTTCTTGCCAAGTAAAGTATTTAATAGTCACTCAGTAATGACATGTAAATATTTCAAATTGAAAAACTTACGTTTCATGAAATTATACTATTTTTTTATTGTAAGTTTGAGTAAAGTGGTGTAGATTAGATAGTGTCTTTTGCAAAAATTAGTTTTTGACATGAGATATTTAGTCAGGTTATTCAGCGTGAAATTAATTTTGAGCAGTGTGAAACAGTTTACCTGATGCTGTATCACTTATAAATAATACAAGACTTGTGTTATTTTATTCTGTTGTCTAATGATTTTGGCTTGGGGGGGGGGGGGGGGGGGGGGGGGGGGGGGGGGGGGGGGGGGGGG